>VZTL01035166.1:0-14358 GCA_013400535.1 Scopus umbretta | reverse complement strand
ATACCTGATGTCCGTCAGTGGACCATGCAATGGTACATGTCCCATCATGACCCGTGAGGGACTTGGGGAAACGGTTCAGCGTGGAATGAGACCAGTGGCTGACCGTCGTGTTCTAAGCTGCAGTGAGCAGCAAACCACTGATGAGGCAGTACCACCGTACAGCTGTCCTACTGAGTGCGTGATGGGTGTTTTTAGCAAAATTTCATCTTCGGTTGATGTGTTCACAACTGTAATGGTTAGAAGTATACATTTCTGAATTATCACCAAAGACAGCTTTTGTGCCTTTCTAACACTGCATTGACAACTTTTTGATGTGTCCAGCTGACAGAATTATATTTCAGTGAAACAATACTATATCACAATTTATGTATTTCACTGAATGTATTAAATAACCCCAAGAAGTTTGCTACTGATTCAGTATTACTGTTTCATCCTGCTGTAATTTATGTATTTGACTTTAACATTAATGTTTGATTTGAATCTCATTGACGTTATTGTTTGTCAGGAACTAATTCTGATGATCTTGGGATTCATCTGTTCTTTGTGGCTTGATCTCAGTGAAGACCATCATCATACCAGTAAAGGTTTGATCCCTGCAGTATACTTATGCAACGATACACATCTGTGTTACAAGCAGGAAGCATTTCAGCAAATATGTGGTGCAGGCTGCATTCTGTAATGCTGCGGTCTGAATTCATGAAACGTATTTTCTTAAACCTCACTGTATATGAAAATTGAAAACTGGTGGATGAGGTATAAAATAGAATCAGCAACAGTTACTTAGATGAAACATTTTTACAGAAGTGTTTATTTTGATAAATAAAATGAACAGTGGGCCGATGGGTTCTGTGAGTGAAACTCCTTGGGGTTTATAGTTGTGAATATATTTGGTATTGCCATAACCTGGCTCCCATCGGTCGGTGATAAAACTCCTTTTGGATCAGAAGAGGTAGCAGAATGAGCCATGACCCGAATGCTTCAAAAACCATGCTAGTTGCAGGTTTTTGTCTGTCTTAGTCCTCCCACTCCTTCAGTTTAGAAAGTCTTATTACTCCTTTTTAAAAGAGCAATTGTTTGTTTGATAGGACCAATATTCCCACAAAATAAGGCCCTGAGGCACAACTGTGGGAAGGTACAGTGACTGACCCCTAAGGAAAAAGACTTTCCTAGATTCTCATTATTAGAAATCTTGTTACATCAGAAAGTTTTATTTTGTTCATTTAATGAACCAAACTACTAATAGGTCTTTTGCATTGAATTCAGCCCAGGAGTGATGTTTTCTCACTGAATATGGATCGCTATTGGTACTCATTTTAGTCTGAAAAGTAGAACCCTGTTTGGATTTTTAACTTTTGCTTGGTGACTTGGTGATTAATGTGTACCTCAGAGTATAGTACCTAAGAGATTCTTCATTGCCTTTTTCTTTTTTTCTGATGAAGAGAAAGTTATATTAATAAAATTGATATGAACACCATAGTGCTATTTTTTAAAAAAATCCATCTTTTCAGCTCGTATGGGACAGTCATATTTATTCAATTTGTGCAATTTAGTTGATGATGGGGTTTTTGCTTTTCAAAGAAAAAACAGATTTTAATATATTGGGGTGGATTTCTGTAAAGTCAGAAGCCCAAGGCTGCACAGAAATATGCTGGATTTTCATGTGCTCACCACATTTCCATGCACAAATCAAATTAATTGTGTGCATGTTTTTGCTTGGGGCCTTGTGCTTCTCTTTTAAAAAGTGGGAGTCTTTTGCTTTGTTTTATCTTAAAACAGCCTTTCTTAGGAATGCCTACAGATCAGTTTGACTCTCTGCAGCTCATGCTTGCTGTGGGGTAGCAGTACAGACAGTGGGAAAGTCAGGAATTAGACTGTATTTATGCTCTCAGACCGTAACACAGCCCAAAGGTGCAACAGAGACTTGGTTCCGCAAGTCCACAGTGCCTTTATAGCCAGGCCAAACTCAAGCTGACAATAAATCACGCCTGAGAATGTAACCAAACATTTCTAACATACAAAGTGGTCCCAAGGATTTTCACTCTGGTGTTCGGAGGGCAGTCAGTCTCTGAACTAGCATAGGTGTGTGTGGTTTCTTGGCTTTTCTTAAAATACAGGGGTAATCTGTCCTAACTCATATCTCAAAGTATGGCCAGAAAGGCTAATGTAACAGACAAAGTGTTGTTCGAGGTTGAGGTAGTTAATTTTGCAGATGCAGAAATGGGAGCATAAGAATTGATATGCTGTTTTGGACTGAGTTCAGCATAGAATATAGGCATGAATGGAAGGACAGATCCTGGTAGTTTTTAGTTGGTATTGCAAATTGAATGGTAATAATCAGGCATATGAGAGGAATCTGGGAGAGCTGTGTGAGAAAAAAAGAACATGAACTGCAGATGCCTCTCAGTGAGACTCACCTGGGAGGCAAGGAAAGCCAGAGAGACATAGATCTGGGGCTGGGGGCCACGTTATCTCTGGGGGTGTCCTACACTGTAATTATATGATTGAAACTAGGCCATTTCTCTTTGCTCTCAACCTTGTTTATTATTGTTATTATAGTTACTGTCATCCCATGCACTTTGCCAGGCTGAACTGCAGCATTCTTGGTAACAGAATTCAGCATGTTTAGACTTAATTCTGCTCACCCGTCAGGTCAATCATAGCTCATGCTCAAGGTATTTGCGCTTTGGCCTTTTCCTCCTGCCCTTGACCAGCATGGAAATTACTCTGGTGGGATTTGGCTGCTGAATAGCAGGAGTTTTGAGAAGAAAGTGCTTAGTGTAAAGCTACATATCCTATTTTTTCCTGATAGCATATGCCACTGAGAAATAATGATGTGGCCAAACTGACCGTAGAGTATGTTACTATTTAATCACCCTTGTTGTTTGCAGCGGAGCAGTGTTTTTCGGTGTTGGCAGAGAAAGGTGGCTCCTGTGTGGGCCATGGAATTCAGAATTTAATGTAGACGGTCCACTGTTGTGCCTTGCCAGTAGGTGAGTGTGGTCTGAGTACTGCATCATGGAAAGCGGAGCATGTCATCAAAGTGTGTATTGCGTCCCTAGTTATATCCTGAAAGTTGAACTTGGCAGGCAATTTTATTAAATAACTAGAGGAAGGCAGAGACCTATAAAACGATGCTGGCATGTGGGTTGTGTTTCAGCAGGCACCCTTGGAGAGAGACATTCAGTTCCCAAGCTTTTGTGAGACATTGTGGAGAAGGCAAACACACAGAACTGACTTCTAAGCTTCATGCACCAATTACGGCAGTACTTGAGTATAAATGATGGATCTAAAATCAAGGACAGGAACAATCCTGAAATTATACCTGCACAAGCTGATGTAATCAGTGTATTTGATCTGACAGGAAAGAATTTCATGCAGATTGCTAAAATAAAACTGACTCTTCCAAAGCTCCAAGGAACTGTTCCTTCAAAGTGTCACTGCAGTTGGAAAGCTCTGTGTCCCAGAGCCTTCCAGTTTGGGTAGCTATGAAATAGTCTCAATCTTGCTGTTTGGTCAGGAGATTACAAAGAGAACCGTTGCTGTTACTAGTAAGGTTCTAGGGAGAATAGTGATCTTTCCTTCCAGCTCCGTAGGGCTGTGCTTTGTGGGGCAATGTTACGACTAAGCAAGCTGAAAGACTTTATTCCTTGCCTGAATCTGGTTCCTTGATTACTGGATATTACTGCAATGCAAACCTAGTACCCACATTAGCTGGAGGAAGGAAAATGCTTGCCAGTTTCCTTTGACAGTTCATCTTTTAGTTGCCATCTGGTCACTGGTATCAAGAGAAAGCATGTTTTCCATCAGGGATGACAATTTTTTTCCTGTAATGAACCACAGTATCTTCATTATGTGCTGCTGATTAATTGAGTGAGAGGTAAGACCTGTAGGATTCTTGGTACTTTTTTATAATTAGATGTTTTTATTAGGAATGGCCAGTTGCCAGTTTAGCTAGTTGTACGAGAGTAAGAAATACTTTGCGTGCTTTGTACGTATATGTTACATTTGGTTTTAGTATGAATCCTGACTGCTGTTCGTAGAAAGTTCATTGATATGCCTGCTAAAATCTGCAATACGTTGAAAAGTCACTTACACCTAGTATCTGCTGTTGGTTGTCATGATGCCTGTATGTATCTCTCAGATAAAGTACATAGTCAGAAATGAAAGAATTCAATCAGGATTCAGGGATGGCCCTTTGAGAGAGAGAACTGTGTTTAAATAGTGTAATTATTTCACCCAATCAGTCTCACTCATAATAAGCTAACTAGACCCAGAGNATTTGGGAAGACTTCAAGGTAATAACTGTAACTTTTTTCTTGGATTGGAAAACTTAAATTCCTCTCTCAGTTACACAGATGATGCCAGATTATGCACCTCTCTCTCTTCCCACTCCCATTGTTATCTTCAGTGGCTCCAGTGGGTTTTTCTCATTATTGTCAACCAGGGATCTTACTTTATCTGGCTGAGGGGAATGTACTCCCTCCCTCCAGTGCTCTCTGGCTCCAGAGAATTTGTTTGTCTGTTAATTCTCATTATTACCTCTTCTGTGTATTCCTGCAGCCTTCCTCTTTTAGCCTCCTTTATTGCTACATTTCCTCTTGCCTTTGCTGTCTCTTTCTATCCATTTACATATTCTGAAAAAGTTCTCCAACCCCGCTGTTGTTAATGTTTATACAAGCTGGTTCACGTGAAGGGAATTAAGATGTTGTTTAGCCAAACTGTCTCACTGCACATTTTAATTTTCTAGATTTATGATAGAGCAGCTGTGGCTGAATCCCATTTGAAAAACTTCTGGGATTTTTTCCTGTAAGTGTGAAATGATACAAACCCTTGGAAGGGGAGAAAGATTTCAACTAAAGCAATAACAGTAAAACCTGCTAATGTTCAGGCTATTGGCAGTACAAGGCTGATGCATTCTTTCACCAGGAAATGTCTACCTAGAAGAATTGACATGCTGATCAGAATTAAATCTGTAGCTTTGTGTTTTAGTACATGTAGGTGGGCCATATTTTGCAGTAAAACAAGCTTAGCAATGTCACACTGCTTCTTCCATCTCTGCCAAATTTCATCTGGGAAGAGCAGTGAAGTGGTGCCAGTACAGGGAAAGGTGATACAGAATCAATTCCCAATTTGTTATTTTTAATGGGAACCTAGCTCTTCCAGGTGTTTTCAGCAGCAGTCGTGACCTAGCTTGGTATCTAGGAATGGTTTTTTTAACATAGAAGCACATACTCACCTGAGCTTCAATTAACAATACAGGAAATGGAAATGGGTGCTCTTGAAAGGAGACACTCCTGGCTTCGCAGTCGTTGTAGGTCTGTACTGAAACAAGCAAAGAGTGTACTAAGGAACCGGAGAAGATGACATCAGCTTGAAATGGACAGAAACAATAAATTCTAAATAGGGTTGATGATAAATAAAGTCAAACTATTCCACCTCCTTGTGTCTTTCAACAACTTCAGCAGCCATCCAACTCTTCTATTTGCCATCAGTCATTGCAAGCATGCAATATGTTTCTTATAATAAGGACCTATCTTTATTGCATCTTTTTGACAGTTTTTAGCATTGTCCCAGAATTTGAGGCAGGTCAGTCTTCAGCCTCAGGCAGGGAGATTGTGTAGTCTTATCTGAGAGGTCACTGCATAACACAGTAGTAGTGATTTTAGCTTTTATGTTACCGTGAAAGAGGAAAGTCTTTCTAAAAGGTCATAAAGGTCTTTTTGTTGTTTTTTGTAACTTTGGAAAAAGAGAAATCTCTTCTACTTTTCCATTTCTTGTTTAAATGGAAAAGAATCAGTGGCATGAATGATGTTTGACACGAAGTAAGTGTCAACAAATCTTTTTACTGTTTGATTCTTCCTCCCAGCTGGTTGAGCAATTTCTGCCGATTCCCCAAGAAGACCAGTGGAGGGAGTGTTGCTGGACAGACAGCTTATACAAACGTAACCGTTTTAGTCATGCTTTCACTGTTCACATTCCTGTGTTAGGAATGAGGGCTGCACTCTAATCTAGAGCACAAAGATCACACAGTGGGGCTTTCTGCTTTCTTATGCGCTCGTATTTTCTAACCTGCCATTTTTGCTTCTAAAAAGAATCAAATAAACAAAGGCAATAAAATCCCACTTCTTGGCACAGCCAAGTCTTTACTGCCATCACTGGTGGTGGAGAATAAGAACAATACAAATGTATGATGAAAAGCAGAAAAATTTCCCTCGGGATCATCTACCTACTCTACTTGCGAGTGCCAGTTTGTTTCTTTAAGCCATTTGCCTGTTTGGTTAAAGATGCTGGAAGCATCCCAAAATCCTTTGGTTGCTGGTAATCCCAGGAAAATCTTGGGAAGTTAACTTCAGAGGTCAGGTCACTGGGTCAGTTTCCAGCAAATAATTTTGAGCCCAGCTGCTATAAGGAGTTGTGTGTCCCTAAAAAGCCCCCAAACTGCTGTTCTTCACCAGAAATTATACCTGATTATTTTAGAATTGACTGAAAGAGGGAGGTCACGTGCAGTTTAGCTAGCATACCAAGCAGATCTGAGTGTTTGTTCAATCCTGCATACATGGGCACGGATTGCTCACAAGCTTGGTACAAAAGCCTGGTGTCACAGTCGCCACCTGATCAAAAATAATCATCGCTGAATTTTGCCCTCAATTAGTTGAAGGAGATTCCTTGTAGAAAGTTCAGGAGTGGACAGTACAGGAGGATTTGATGTAAAGGACAGTTTGGATTTGTGTAGTCTTCCCTGGCCTCCTGAAGTACCCTGTAGTCTTCCCTGGCCTCCTGAAGTATCCTGTTGATGTCCAAAATAATTTAGGTACCATAAGAGACCTATTCTCAAGAAGAGGAGACCTTACAGGCTTCACAATTCTGGTCTCAGCAGAATGTGGGGATATGGCCGTTCTAAATCATGACCATCTGTGGCATGAAGAAATGGACGTAGAAAGATAACTTCTTAGGTAAAGAAATGAAAAAAAAAAAATGTGAGAGGATGCTGGAACAGTTTTCCTCACTTCTCAGCCTTCATAGTACTACATAAGATGGTAAGCTGATGAATTAATGGAATAACAGCAACTGGAGACAGAATGTGGCTCCTGTTTATGTGAGAACGCTGTGGACATTGTCAGGTAAGCTCCCACATTATGACTGTTCAAATTCAGAAACTGAAAAGTTTTCTTCAAAGCTGAATGTAATAATTGTCATTTGCATTATGATGCCACATGTTCTGGTACTATTAGAGCCGTAGTTTGCATGGTTTTTATACTTCAGGGGGAGAACTATCAGTTTTATTACACTGCATCATTCAGTTCCGAGTATGAGTTTTGGCTGTTTACCGACCTTGTTGTTGTTGTTTCTGATGTAAGAGTGTGTGTGTGTTCTGAGTGTGTATGTGAAGGAAGGCAGGACTTGGCCAGAAATCTTCTGAAGAGGTTTAGAGGCTAGGCACTGCAGCCTCTGTCCTTGTGAGATGGAGGGAGTGACGGAGGAATTAAAGAGCTTGGGGAAGAAGAAAATAGGGCTGGTGCCTGGCTGGAGGAGGAATGCTGACAGTGTTCTAAGTGAGGTTGGGTAGAAAAAGGAAAATAAATTCACAGGTTATCTGGAGAGGTTTGTGGGGAAAAGAAGCACCAAACATTCTGACACTGTGGAGCTTAATTTATTAAGTGGGCCAAGGAAGGGCTGAGCTGCGTGGGGAAAAGCTTTGCACTCACTCTTTCACACTCTTTGTCACATACATACATGCATGCACAGACACGTGCACACACAGAGTTACCGGGGACCTGCCCCAGTTGCTGCTCCAATGAGTGCATATATAGACACACTGGCAGGAGCGGTGCCACTTTATCATCCTAGCATGGGGGCCAGTGCATTGTCTTTGTACTGGCAAAAGTGTTCCATTATTTACCTAAACACTCTAGCCCTGGTGAAGGCATGCAGATAAAGATTCCCACTTTTTTCTTTTAATCCCTTTTCTTTTAATCTCTTGTTTGTAGCTTAGTGAGGAACTGGGAAGGTAGGTTAGTTTAAGCAGGAATTCAAAGAGTGCTGAGTAGTAATGGAAAGAAAACCAAGCCAAACTGATGCAACAAGTGGTGTAAAAGTGGTTGATGACAGGAACTTTGTTTTAGGGTATTTCTGCTTGGAAATTTGGCATTGTGGAGGCTACAAGCAGGAACACTGATAGAGATATCTTTATTATTATTAAGGGTCATAAATAGAGATGGACAATACTATCTTTCAGTTCTCATTTATTTATAATTTTGTCTTAAATCATGACCCTGAATAATAAATCCCTATGTTATGTAGTAAAGGACTCTGAAGTGCACAGATCATTTGAGCAAAGTCCTGCAATGTGGGGAGTCAGACACTTCTGAACTTTTTAATCACAGTCTAATGCCTTAAGCCCAGGCCATTCCTCACGTTTCTCATTGAGCAGAGGAAGAGCTGGACTTAATAATGTCATACCTTCCTGGGCAGAAGTGTTGTTAGACCGCATTGATGTCAGTCTTAGCATGAGAAATGCTCGCAGAGCAGCTTGCCAGGAGACAAACTGAGTCTGGTTAGTGTTGTCTTTGGACAAGTCGGCTGAGATCACCTTATTAGAGTGAGATGTCTGAGACATGACGGGCTTGAGCAAAGACTGAAAGATGGACTAGAGCAGAAGGAGACAACATGTCAAACCAGATGAGTATCGATGAGTTGGAGAAGCCAAAAGAGGCTTGCCTACCTAGTTGTCTTAATGAACTGGTCAGGCCCTTTGTCTGCTGTAGGGGAAGGAGAGTCTAAGTTACATTTGGCAAACTGTGAGAAGGTATTGTTATAATTGGTACTATCGTTGATAAAAATAAACATCGTACTGTTTGTGGTATGTGATGGGGGGATGTCAGGCCTATTCGGGTTCTTTTTCTCTGCCCCTTCTCACTCAAGAAATCGGCATGATTATAGAAAGATGCTAGAAGTTATGTTGGGCTCCGTTGTATTTTGGCAATGCTTCTAGAGCCTGTGACTTTTTTCCTACATTTCTTTTTTCCTGAATCATTACACTGTGTCTGTGTATTCCTGATGGAGATTTTGGGCAGCATTTGGTGTCGCAATTTAAAACCGCTGAGGTCACCAAAATGGAATTCCTCCTTATGCCCAGGTTCTGTGGTCAAATTCAAAATCCCTTTGCACCACAAATGTAATGCTGTTGGCAGACCAAGTTACAACACAGTTGCCTTCCAATTCAATCAAAATACAGTTGCAATTTGTAGTGAAGGAAAATGGGCGGAGAGATCTGTAGTGAGAGAGTAACATAGTCAAAGCACTATATCACAGTGGGACATGACGTGCCGTTTTGAGAAGTTTTTGGAAAGGAGTGGGGGTTCATTTGGCGTCTGAAAATACTACATGATCCTTTAAACATCTTTTGACCTTAAGAAAACGCTTGAGTTCCTCAGTGAGACTGGTAAAGCATTACTTTGTTATCTTCGTGTACCAGATAGAAAATCCTTGTGACCTTGTACTCTTTGGTGAAGACAGGCAATTTATCACTGAGGAAAATCACAATTTGAGTTTTTCTTCTAGGTTGTACTTCTCTGCTTGTCACTGTGGGGACTAAAACCACAGGGATTGAAAAAGGTGCCACTGATTTTTATCATTGACACAGATGAATGCTCTGTCCAAACTGCTTTTCAAGATGGTATTGATTTCTTTAACAAAACATTGCTACTTTACTGGAGAGACTGTTATCTGCACTTCCATGGCTTCAGTCGTTAGAAAGTGGTGTTTCAAGAGCAAAGCTACCTCTAACAGTATCTGCTTGTGCATACTGACAATTACATATTGAAATGAAAGGCCCTGTGAATAGGCTTACATACATTCTGACACCCTGGATAGGATTACAATTTACTGTCTCAGTGGTCCATAGTTAAAAATGAACTCAGAACTGGCTGCCTAAAATTTAAACCAGAGCAGCATAGCTAAATGAGTCCAATTTAGTTTAGCATAAACTAAGAAGTTTAACATAAACTAAGAAGACAACAGCCCAGCTTGCCTTGGAGCAACCTGTCATGGTGCCATAGGCAGAGTGCCCCTCGTGCCTTGTTCCTGCCTGGCTGTGGAGTTGCACTGCCCTTGGTGCGATCGAGAGGGCACAGCCTGGCAAGAAGTGTCAAAATACCATCAACTCTGACATAAGGCAAATGCAAATTAGCAGGAGGCACCAAAATCCATGCTGTTTTCTGTCTATAGCTCAGAGAAGCACAAGGAGGATACTAGTTTACACTCGTGCTTGTGAATCATTGGAAGCTCTTCCTTTGCTGCTAATGGATCCGGGTAGGATAGCCTCATCTTTGAAGGCCACATGTGCAACAGAAATTCAGAAATCTTGGGTTAGTGTCTAACAAGGCAGGCATATTGTCAGGGCATCAGGAAATACAACAGCAGAGTGCCAGATTGCTAGTAATGCTCATCTCCTACGCAGCACGTGGTTACCTGTGAGATGTCTTTTAGGTCAAGTTTATAGCTGGGTAGGAAGAGGCATAAACAGGTAGTGACTTAGATGTCTTAGGCTGGATCCTCAGTCAGGGTCCTCCTCTAATGCTTTCAATAATCAGAGGACAAAAAGTTATTTTTCCTTTCTTCTTTCCTTTCACCCTACAATGAAAGCAGAGAAAGAAAAGGAAAAAGGTTGCGTACAAATTAAATGTCAAGGAAGCGTGAAAATGGAACAAATACATTTTCCATGGCTTCTCCAGTGTGATTTTGCAGAAAATGCAGAAATGTTTTCCCAGTGAATTAGCATTTGATGTACTTCTTCTTTCTACATAATAAAATGTTAAGAAAATAGGCGCTTTAAATAATAAAAGAAGAAGACATTTCTACTGGGGATGAGCAGCGTAGCCCCCAATTTAACTAATGTAACTGTACATTCATTCTGGACCTTTGTCAACACACATTAAAAATACTTCATCAGTTTAACCCATTTACTTTTCTAAGAGATTCCTGGGAGATCATTGCTGCTAAATGAATTAAGAGACACAGCCAGTCTAGAAAAGGAACGTTTGAATGTTTAATTTTTCTGTTGCATAATGCACTATGTGACACATGTGGTGTCTCAGAAGACATCTTACAAAGCAGCAGCACACTGACAGTTGAAACGAAGTGTTTTGTATGCTTGTGTCGTTTTGTTGTGGGCTTATAGGTTTGGAGCGAGTCCTGCAAATGCTACTACCTGTACAGGGACTGCTCAGTGCCAAAAGTATTTACAGCCTCTGTGTACGCCTTATTCTTCTGTTGTTGTTTTGTTTCTTTATTTGCGGGGCGGGGGGTGGCATCTGATCTGAACTCCATTAAAGGGCAGTGTGGATGAAGCATCAAATTTTGTTCCTAATCCTCTGGCAGTTACTCACATTGTAGACTTCTCAGCTTATGAAGGAGCTGGAGTTCAGCTCTTTTGTGTTGCAGAGGGAGAGCTCTTATGAACTCCTGAAAGTAAAGTGAGACAAAGACCATAATTTTGTTACCGCCAGACTCTATTTTAAAACACTTAAATAAATGTTTCATACACCGGTAAAGCAAAATTATTTTTATGCCCAAGGACTTAAAGGGAAAATACACACTTGCATGAACTGGAAGTTTAAGAGTTTTCTCCGTACATATTTGAAATTTGACAAACAGCAATGTTTCACTGTGGGTTTTAAGGATAATTTTACTAAAAAATCTTGCACCTAGAAAGGAATGAAAAAAATTTGGCAGGCAATTTTTGCAGCTTACAGTTCCTGGCCATTTTCAAAGGGCAGAAGTGGTTAGCTGCATCATACTACACTTAAAAACCATCATAGAGGTGACAATTATCTTAGAATATTATTTTCCTTGGTTTCTACATTTGGATGTTTTTCTGTACAGAGCTGCACACTGTACAGGAAGAAGGTCTGAGGTGTTCAGCTTAAGAGAGAATGGGAGATTTTCTGGGTGACACAGTGCGTTTGCCCTTTCTGTCAGCTACCATGTAAGACCTACTTCAAAAAGTTTGGCTGAGAGTGCTGTGGGCTGTTTTATTTTGACCAACTGTTTGCTGCACTTCTGCTTTCATTCAAGCACAAAGAAATACTCTCCTGAGTCTGTTCGTGGTGTGAAAGAGAAAAAATCAAACTGCGGACTGACTGATGATCTGCCCAGCTGTGTGGGGTAATTGTTGATGTCATTGGCAGGTGGTTCAGGAGGCATCACATTATGCTTGCTTCTACTTTATTTGAACTATAAATAGAGAACTTGAGCCCTTATGAGTGAAATGCTCCCCTTCACTGCCATTAAATAACAGGTTCACAGCTTCCCTCTGCCGCACATGTCTGTCCTAAGCGATGCGTTTGTTCTCATGGGTGTCTGTACCTATTGCAGACCTTTTTTCAAAAGCTGAAGGAGATTACTCAGCAGGTATTAGTTTGTTGTTGTTCTTAAAGTTAATATAATGCTTGCTTCTTTCCTTTTCCCCCCCTTTTTTAAAAATTCTAACTTTGGGCCATCACTAACCCTCTTCTACTGGAAAAGGTGAAACATCAGCTCCTCAATTTTCTTGAGAAAAAAAACCCCAAATAATCTTGCCATAGAAGCCAGAATGTATGACATTGCCACTTCTGTTGCCCTGCAAAACATTTTTGAGTCTCATGGTCAGTACCCAGACACAGTGACCTGTGAAGATACTTTCAGTCATTCTTGATATTTTACTCCATTTGACTGCTTAAGTAGAATGGGGAGAGAAAATAATTTTCTGTTTGATTCTTCAGCACAATGCCACTAACTTCACCACTGCATTTGAGGTTAGGATCAACAGATGTGGGAGGAATGTTACCTGTCCTGTCCCTCACTTCCATCATGATGTTTTCTTAAATTTTCTGTCTGTAGGTATAAAACTATCTTTTGATTCTTTCAAATAAAAACTGCATCAGAAATATTTATTTTACATTAAAATTATTTTTATAAGGTGTACTTTTTAGGTCTCAAAAAGGAACAGGTGACATGAAGTCCCTGTATAGAACATGAAGGTAAGTTACAAGTGTGGAAGGGAACTTTCCCATATGGAGAGATTAATATAAAATGTCCTTAATTACTGTGTGCATTTGTGTTGTTTGGCTAGTCAGTTCACATCCAAACTTCACTTGTGTTGGGAGTTCAGAGCCTAAAGCTGGGCCCTGCTTAGTGTTAAATTTTCTCCACAAATCCAGTAAGAATTTAATATTGAAGGATTCTTACTACACCGTTACTAAAAATGAGAATAATTTAATAATGGTCTTCACTTTCACTCATTATTGTTTGTCTTTTAACTGGATGTGCTTGGCTTCTATAGAAATGAAAGACTAATGGAAATAGCTAATAGCAATATGGAGAGCTTTGTAAAAGCTTTCTCAGAAAATTCTGTTAATGCATTTAAATTGTAGAGATCTGAGTAACGTCCGACTTTCTAAATCCTGTGGAATAATAGCTCAGACTTTGCAGAGTGCACACGGTAGGACTTGAAGATGTATTCCACTGACATTTTCAGACATTCAAGCTCAGTGTTTAGCTTACACTTGATAAAAGCTTTGTGAAACTTCATAAATCTTTTCTGTTCTTGAACTCAACCTTAAGTGGGCTCCAATGAAGGGTTTTATGTATCAGTACTACTGTGCAACCAAACTGAGATTCTTCACAGAAGTGATGTGGTTTTTAGATTGAGTAATTGACGGAACATAGCTGTAAGCTTTTAGCTGAATTTGGATCTAAAGTTCAGTGAATGAAATGAGATGCATCTTTTCATTCCTCCACCAAAAAAAGCCTCTGAAGTGTATTACAGTTTCATGACAGAAGACTCTTCTTGCTCCTGTAGTACAACAACCCAGTGAGAAACATTTGGTTTAAAAATAATGGGAGTTTTATGTTTGCTGAATGAGAATCATTCATGTTAAAAAGCATTAAATCTCTATCAAAACCAAATAGATGTTTCATGACAATAAGAAATGGGATTTTTTACTTTGATAGCAGTTTAGATTTTCCTCAAATGCCATCTCCAGGTTTTATATCTGTACCTGCATAAGCAGAAAGTAAAGTTTAATCTGGGCAGGTTTTCTTTTTGGATTGTTTTCTATATATATGATGGAATTCTTTCAGATTAAATCGTTTCCTGGCAGTCTGCTTTGGGAGGTTACCCTTCCACATCAGAAAAAGTGATCTTGCTCTGAAAGGCATGGATACAATCTACTACAGAAGTGCATTTATTAAAGCAGATGTTTTTTGTATATTAGAATGATGCATAGCATATAATGCTGACCTAGTTTCTGTAACATGATGTCATGGCAATCGGATGACAATAAATGGTATATAGATAGAAATATTAAGGTTGGAAAA
>VZTL01035148.1:0-22721 GCA_013400535.1 Scopus umbretta | reverse complement strand
TAGAAGCCCGTGTCCTCTGGAAGCTTGGCTTTACTAGGTACTTGGCAAAGAAGTTGAATGCTGAAGACTGGCATTTGCTGTAGCTGTGGCAGAGTTTACTTAGTGAGTGAGCCATCACAGCGGGATTTCAGGCCCTGCTGTAGTGTGTAGTTGTCACCCTGGGCTGGTTGCTTCCCATTGTGTCATCTGTGAGATACAGCGGGTACATGTGTGCTGTCTCAGGTGGAGGCAGGATATTTCACTCATACTTACAAAGTACTTTGAAATTCTTCATGTGCTTCTCAACTGCATACTGTTGTTCATTTTTTGCTTTGAATTAGGAGGTCAGCTGGGGGAAACAAATAAGCAGTAATTATGTCTTAACTGTATTTACGTGCACAAGAAAGTAACTTTGAGTATGGGCTGCAGAAATCATGGTTATATGTAAACCAGTTGGGAGATAGTAGACTCACTTTCATTGACAAAACTTCCCCCTTGAGGGAGTGTTTCAGCAGTACTGACGGTTGCTTGTATTTGGTGGTAAAACACTACAGGTAATCTGCTGCATTGTCTATTAGCAGTTGCGGTTTTCTGCACTGTCAGGGATGTATTTCTTTGTTTCAAGAAGTTAGGTAGGATAAAAGAAGTCTAAAAAGTACCATGTTGCAGTGTTTGTATCTTGGTTATAGCTACAGACCTGGTTTTGTGCAAACAGGGAGTTTTCAAGACCTCGAGTACTCTCATGTTTGTATGCTGGAGAGAACGGAGTGTTCCTTAGCGCTCTGTCAGCCTCCCTTACCTGGTGTCACCCTTGGTGTTTCATTCACGTGGGCTCCTTTTACAGTCATCATGACTGCCTGCTCTGGAGGGGAGAGGGTGGCTGGCTCAGAGCTAAGATGTTGTATTTGGTTGGTAGATAGGAAACCATGAAAACATTTGGGTGTGCTTTTCCCATTTGAGAAGACCAGTTAAATGCGGTAAGTGATGGCATTTCTCATGCAGAGAGAGCAGCCGAGTCTTGGTAGCTGGTCACTCTGGATGTATTGCAGATACCTGAGATACCTGGAACTGATCAGAGCTGAAGCTAGTTCTGTCCTGTCCAGCATTGGCAGGGCCCAGGTGGAGGACTATGGCTTGACTGGGCAACTCAGCTAGTTGTTGAGGCAGGCTTCCTCTCATTTTCTTCATCTCTTGGCTTTTGTTACACAAGCATAATTATTCTTCCTCACAAGCCTCTCAAGAAAATGAACTTTTAACATGGAATCCATCCTAAAGAAAGGATGACTTGCCTTTGTCTTCACAGTGAATGCAGAGGCCACTTCAGAAACGTAAAGCTCCACATAAAGGCTGTCCTTGTTTTGATCTACCCATTTTTGGAAAGTCTCCTCCCCACCCAGCTTGCTAGTTTTTTTTCTGTTTGTTTTTCAGCCCAGTATTCTCTGGCTTCAGATTCTACCTTACAGAATTCTAGCTTACATGGCTGAGACCTGAATAGCTCAAATTTAGATGAGATGAGCAGGACTTGGGTAATTTATGCATGTGCTAGGAGTAGTGTGCCCATGAGCATGTATCAACACAGAGCTACTTTTTGCAACAGCTATAAGAATTCTTATACAGCCTTAGCTTTTGATTTTGAAATTTTCAGCATCATAGGCCTAGAGGTTAGTTCTCCTAGTGTTTTGGAAAGCAGCACAAGTCTGTTTTTCAAGAAAGGCAGAAGATACTGTGGTTATGATTGGGAGCCCATTCTCTTCCCAAGCAAGCTGATGTTGCTGTTTCATTGTAGGGAATAGCCAGCAAGTGCCTCTCAGGAATGAAACAGAAAACTGTGAGACTTTAAAAAAGCAGATCAACCTAAAGCCTTCCACGGAGAAAAAGATTAACAAAGGACCTAAGGAAGAGACTCCATGCTGCATAAAAGAGGAGATTACTTCTTCTGAGGTTTGTGTTGTGATCTGCTTTTCAAATTTAAAATTATCTTTTTGTTGTTTATTTGTACATATAGGTATGTATGTGAATGTAGGGACTATTACATACAGTCACAGATCTGAAACACTGTAAATCAGATGAATGAGGAAGTATGCAGAAGTGCTGTCCCACATCCATTGCATATTAATGCTGCTTGATAGAATGATGAACAGTTTGGGTAAAAATTAAAACAGCCTTTGTATCGTGATATTGGCTATATCACAGAGATATTCTTCGTTATTGTCAGAGCAGGCACAAATATACTGGAATCTAACACCAGCTCTCAGCCACAGTAACGATGTGGGAACATACGCTGGAGGGGAGGTGTCCTACATGGGCATATCAGCCCTCATTTGCAGACCTGATCTCCAAATACAGGGTTTTGCATCAGAAATTTGCATTTGCGAATACAGCAGGCAGAAACCCCTTAACAGATGGTGAAGCCTCATTCTTCACCCCTGGTTTCTGAGCACGATAAACACAGCAGACTGTACCTTTGTTGCAGGCAGCGCAAAATGAAGAACTTCATCAGGTAATTAGTAAACCCAAGAATTTGGATTATGTTTGTGTTCTGTCTACTGGATAGGAATTGCATGAAAAAAAAGGTGTAAGGAGGTATTGCTTATCGTGCTTGAGGAATACCTATCAGAATAGACAGGGTCTAGTCTTGTTTTGGGAGCTGTCGTTACAAACTTTTTTCCATGTGCGGCTGATGGTGCTCAGTTTGTTTCTTGCCTTTTTTAAAATGACTATTATTTGTTGGTTAACTTACCCCTTAATTTCCTCTGTTGTAATTCAAATGAATGCCTCTCCCCACCCCCCCAGCTGCTGAGGAAAGGGAGGATTTATTACTGCTGAACTTGCACACAAACTGATCATAAATCTGGCAGATGTTTTTTGGTTTTAGCACATGGGGAATTTTATTGACTGCTTTCCTTTTTCTCCCCCTATTTTTTTATTTCTCTGGAAGTCAGAGCTAGATGCTGTGAGGGGGAAAATGCTAACACTGGGAATTCAAAAATTTCTCTCTCATCATCTCTTGGTGTCGTGAAGGACAGAGTCTTGGAAAGGCTGGTCAAATTGATGGTGCTGTAAAGAAGATGTGCTGTGAAAAGGCACTAAATCATGAAGTAACTATGCATTTGGGTCAGGTTGCTTTGCCCAGAGAAATTTAGCTAGAAAAATCCAATAGAGTTCATTTACTGAGGTAACTTCATTTTATAATGTATATGTTGTCTAAGCTCATATTTTTTACCTTTAGCAAGAAGATGTATATAGGAAGAAGAAACCTCAGGAGAAGAAGGAAGGGAGTGTACCAAATATGAATTGGAACAGAAATAGAACATCTAGAAAAAATAAGAAGAAGAACATTAATATAACTACAAGGTACGTATTGCCTCACCAAATCATAAAGAAATCCAGAGTTGCTGTAATGTTTCCACAAGTTTTGCATAGTATATTAGGCAGGATTGCTTTATCTATTTAAATAAACATGCTTTAATCCTGGTCTGAGCCTTTATTTTTGAGAATGTGCAGTACTAAATATCACCAGTGGAAAAAAAATATATATTTTTCCATTTGTAAATCTGCATGTATATAGACACACCCCATTCTGCGTAGCAGTGGTCACTCTGTATAGTCTCGAATTTGCTGTCTCTGAAGTTTGGAGGGTTATCTTCCTTTCCATTGTGTATTGTGTGCATAAAATCCAGTTGTGTATTCTCTTCAGTGAAAAAAAGGAAAACAAAATTGTTGAAATGATTCCACCTTCAGGAGAATCATCTGCTGTATTGAGTAACTGAGGGAATGTTGTCCTCAATAGTTTTGAAAGAGAAATATGTAGAAAAGAGACGGTGGCTTGCTTACATTTTTGCAGTGTTGATTAAAAGGATTAGAGACTAGAGCAGCACTAGGCTCAAAAGAATATTGAGAGCACCTTGGGAAGTTAGGGGTTTTTTTTCCCCCCCTGAGGTTTGTTTAAATGTATTACTAAAGTCAGCTGTAAACTACTCTTAATTATTTTTTTCATATTTTTTAAATTTATTTGTATTGCTGTTAAAAAATACCAGTTATAAATTGCTGCTAAGAATGGAAACACTTACGAGGAGAAAATCCTCCTCCTTTCCCTGCCCCAGCCCTTTGAATTAAGGTCATGATCCTACAAAGCCTTCACAGATTTAATTTTTATTGCAAGTGGTCCTATTGAGGTCAGTGGACATAACAAGGAGACTGTAAATCTGAAGGGGCTGTTATAACTCATTGTAAACAAATTACTATTCATTGTGTGGGAAGTCAGCACAGTTGTAAATCTTTGCAGGATGCACACCTCTGTAGGTAGGAAGGATAAAAAAATGAAAGTGAAATACTGAAATTTGGTGTCTGTTCCTTGAACTGATTCAGCAGTTGCTACTTGCTGAGTTAAGATTTAACCATTTCCTTCCCATAGAAGCTTGACAGCTGGTTTTTATTCATTTTCCCTTAATACTCTCTGATTACGATATTGTTTCCAGATATTTCAGTTTCACTAGCAAAAACTTAAGATTACTTTAGATGATGTTTTTTTCCTAGTTATAATTTTTCTGTGTATCTAGATCTTAGTACAGTGCTAGACTGTGCTTATCACTACAACATCTGATTGCCTTCAGCAAGTGCATTAGAGAATGGAGTTAAACATACACGTCGTTTTGCTTCTGCCCCCGGGAAGTAGTAGCCTGCGTGCTGGGATGTTGCATTCTGGGCAAGGTTTTTTAGGTTTCCGTGAAGTCAGGGAATAAGGCTTTGAAACCTATTCCTCGCCCCCCATCCTGCCTCGATAGCTGCGTGAGTTAGTTTAATGCCTGAAAAGGAAAAATGCAAACATGTTTCTTTGGGTGTGGTTGTTTTAGGGTCCCCGAGCAGAGTGAGTTGAAGCATATGTGCAGTGAATTTGAAAGGCCGGATCTGAGAGCGAATATTGGAATAAGAGCCTGGTGTCCTCAGGGTAATGGGGAAAATTGTAAAGCAGACCAAAAAGCTGGGAGCTTGTCTATACAGGGAGAAACAGGTACGTGATCTTAATTGTCTTAAACGGGTGAAGAAATGTAATGTGTTTTTTGTGGCAGTAGAGCTGTATTCCGTCTTGAGGACTTGTGCTTCTCTCCCTTTCGAACCCTGATGTGAAGATGGCAGGACTGGCATAATGCAGTGCCTGAAATAATGCTTGCTCACTTCTGAAGGGCTCCGCATGCTTTCTCCGCAGGGCTGGTTGGTGGTGCAATCAGAAGATGAATCAGTCTGAAGCCATAATCCATCAGTCCTGGGTGAAGGACTGGCAGTCTGCTTGTGTGTTCAAATTAAAGCCGGTGTTAACTGAAGCGGCTGTATTTCGAAGGCCACCTTTAGAATAGGCAGGTCATTTTTAAAAACCACCACTAGCTTGGGTACCTGCTTCCTGCCTTTCCGACAGGATTTTAATCAGCTGTTTTCCCTGGCTTTTGGGAGGAGGAGGGCTGAAGAAGGTATCAATGTTTATAGGATTGTCATTTGCCTCCCTGATGAAATGATAAGAATGGAGAATCTATCACTTACGCATACGTTACTTGCAACATTTGTCATTGCTTTTTAGTATGCATGTTCCTACAGCCAGGGCATGTTTCATTTTTAAAATATTAACTATATTTCAAAGAACAGTATGGGCTTCCTATTCCAAATTATCGCCTCTAACTGCACTGTACCCTGATTTGCAATCATTGCACTGGGGATGTTGTGCAGGTCATAAGCTACTCATGGTAGGGGCTAGCACATTTATCTTGAGGCTGTCAATAAATATTATGTTCTGTCCAATTGTCAGGAAATTCAGAGAATCCATGTAAATTCATGTTTCAGATGACCTTTCACTTGAATCTTCAGCTGAAAGACTTTCTGAAACATTTTGTGTTACTTTGTTTCTGCAACTTCTTTAGAAAGCTTTTATCAACGGTCCAAAAAGAAGTGTTTGGAGAAGTTTTGTTCTGATTCAAGCTCAGATTGTGGAAGTTCATCGGGAAGCGTTCGTGCCAGTCGTGGGAGCTGGGGTAGTTGGAGCAGTACCAGCAGTTCAGACGGAGATAAAAAGCCCATGATTACTGCCAGGCATTTTCTTCCATCCAGTAAGTTCTGCAGATATCACCTCTGCACCTTAGTGGGCAGAGTTTCAGCCTTCCTTCTTGAATGGAAAGGGGTACCGTGGCCTGGGGCATGTGACTTGCCTTTTATATGTGAGAGTACCTCTCAGAAACACAAAGAGAGATTTAAAGAACTTGATACTTGAAAAAAAGTACCAGAAGTTTTGTGGAGGTGATGATGAGCTGTCGGAAAAAGTGTCAGACTCTGCACTGAGGAAGCTGCACAATTAGTTTTCATGGAAAGATGGAAGAACTGAGAGTCACTAATCAAAGCAATTTCTTCCTTTGGCTTTATATTACATCACATTATTTTCATAAAAGTACAGTCTTTTTGTTAGAGTTATTTCAGGAAATGCACAAATGAGGAATGTGTGAAAGCAGTTCAGGTCTGAGGGATTCTGGGGCTGGATGGCAGTATTCGAGGCATAAGTAGCCAGGAGACCTGAGCCACTTGACTATATGAGAAATGGGAACTATGGTTCGTTACTGCAGTTTTTTGAGTCTCTGCAGTAGATAGTGATAGCCTGACTATCATTAAAATAGTTGAAAGCCTAAAGCCTGTCACTGTCATCACTATCCAGGTTGATATAGCACTAGAAGTAAATTTTAAAGAAAGTGCTGAAGTGACACCAGCTTTGAGTACCTGAAAAAAGCTGTTTAACTTAAAACTGTGCATGTACTTACGTGGGTGTTTGTATATGTATAAAACTTTACATTATGAAAAGATACAGTATGTGCTGTATCTGAACCTGCAATTTAATGGATAATGAATTGTGTGCACATGACTTTTCTGTTTGTTCAAATTGTAATGCCTCTTAAAAAAAAAAAAAGAAAATAAGTAATTTCGAATTGAAAATTAATTTAGTAGTAACAAGGAACCTCTCCATCAAGAGTGTGGTAATCACTTAAAAGTCATAAAATACATTTAAGACCATGTGGAAGAAGATAGCATGCTTTGGAATAAATGCAGTTAGTGATATTCCAGTCTGAGAGAAAACTTGTTTAACACTATTGATGTGTCCATGTGTATGTATATTCTGTGCATACTTCTTTTTTAGGATCTTTGATTTTCACAGTCATTCTTTTCTTTAGGAGAGAATATTTCACAAAATGATTTTCCATCTGAAACTCCTATCACTTTAAATCTGTCTCATAACATCTGCAATACCAGGTAAAAAATTTGCATCTACACCTGTAAGACATTAAAGAAACACCACCAACTTGAAATCTTGTCTCATTTTGATAAATTGTACCTACCTGTTGTCATTTTTTTGTGATCATCTAACTGTACTTTCTAGTTGGAAGAAGAGTCGTCTTCTTCAGTAGGTGAAGAGATATATGCAAAATGGATTATGCTGGGGAAATACGATAAATGCTTCCAAATATAAAATAAAATTGGGGGAAAAAAGGAAATTGTTTTTCCCCTCTCATTTCTTCCAGATCTTAACAACTTACTACATTTCCATTAGCACTTATATTAAAGTAATAGTGTTATATTAAAGTCATAATGGTTTTTAACAAAAAGTTGGGAGTGAGACTTTCAAGTTGATGTTATTCTTTTAATGGGAATAATGTTCTCCTAGGATATACAGCATGAAGATTGATTCCTCCCTCCCCCACATTCCTTTCTACCTCTTTACTGTAGTAGAGATAGCATCTACAATTTTTATTACTACGAGTCCTCATTTCACTTCTTACTCATGACTCTCTTTTCACTAAGAGAAATAATTTAATCCTTTTCCTCTGGGGTTCTGGTGCTTGAAAATGTTCCCTTTCCACTCATATTGACTAGTTTCTTTGATGGGATTTGACGAATACGACACTGATGTTCATATGTGCCTATGTGTCTTCAAGCACATAAAAGTAAACTTGCCTGAAAGTTGTTGGGAGCATCGAAACATTATGAGAGATCCTACTCATCTTCATGGACTATAGTTTGTTTTCCAATTTTAGAGAAGAGCTGTTGAATTAATTTGCAATAGGTTGATACTTGGGTAATAAAAGTGAGGTAATTAAGATGTATTAATTTTATTCATTTTGCATTTGCAATAAGTACTGGCTTTTAATTGGGAAAAAAAGCTGTTAAAAAAACTGCACAGGGGTAATGCAAAATAAGAAAAATCAGGAAAGAGAGAGGGAAAGCAGTAGCAGCCATGACATTGATTAGAATATTTTTTACATTTCTGTGTATTTCCTTTGAAATACTTTGGATTGTGAAACATAACAGTGCCTAGACTTAAATAATGAAATTTTCTTTTCATTCAGCAGAGACATGAACAGCATCCCCCAATATCCTGAAACCTTATGTCCTAATTTCACTGACATAGCTGCAGATCCTGACAAAAATAAAGGTCAGTTACTTTATTAACAACTGAAGATGGTTTTTGCACACTTTGTCAAGCAGTTTCAGTGATATTGCTAATAACACTAGTATACACCAACTTGACAGACATGTTGTTGTTAAAACTTGACTTACTTCTAAAATAGTTAAGAGCAAAGTTAGCAAATGAAAGCTGATAACCTTGACATTTTTTGCTGCATCTTCTCTGTGTGAAGACAGCATTTAGCTTTCAACTCACGTTTTAAGTATTGTTTTTTTCATCCTCTTGCTTTGCACAGATTTATGTCCAAAAGTAATATGGTTGGGAGATGAAGAGCACTTGGCATCAAATCAAATACAACCATTTTTCTCTCTAAATTTCCACAGTTGGGACTTGCTCTCTTTGAAAGCAGTAATGAATGAGGTTGGGTTGGGCTGTTAAAACTCGAGTTTTCATTGTTTGTGTCTCAAAGGAAAGTAATATTAACTTGTTAAGTGGGATTCATAAAAGCAACAGGCTATGTGGTGGAGTTTGAAAGCTGGTTAGGACACTTGGTTCTTTGGGCAGCAGAACTGCCTGCCCATGGCTGTCCCTCCTCCTGTAAGTTTAACCTGTGTGTGGTAGGATACAGATGCTGATTAAACTTTTTCCATGGTAGCAATATTCGTAATATCTATCGTGTGTGTTGTGGTTTAACCCCAATCGGCAACTAAGCACCACACAGCTGCTCGCTCACCCTCCCCCTGCCCTGGTGGGATGGGGGAGAGAACCAAAAAAACCCGCTACAACCCATGGGTTGAGATAAAGGCAGTTTAATAGGACAGCAGAGAAAGAGAAAAAAACTTAAATAATAATAATAAGAAGAACAAGAATATACAAAACAAGTGATGCACAATCCAATTGCTCAGCACCCGCTGACCCACGCCCAGCCCATCCCCGAGCAGCAATCGCTGTCCCCCTGGCCAACTCCCCCAGTTTATATACTGAGCTTGACATCAGGTGGTATGGAATAGCCCTGATGGCTAATTGGGATCAGCTGTCCTGCCTGCGCTCCCTCCCAGCTTCTTGTGCCCCTGGCAGAGCATAGGGAGCTGAAAAGTCCTTGACTAGACTAAACACTACTGAGCAACAACGAAAACATCAGGGTGTTATCAGCATTGTTCTCATTCTAAGTCCAAAACACAGCACTATAGCAGCTACTGGGAAAAAATGAACTCCAAATTAAGCTGAAACCAGGACAGTGTGAAATAATGAAATAGAGCTAACTTTGCAACTGTTGTCTTACGGAGGCTGCTAATCTGGATTTTTTCTTTTCTCCAGCTCCCTCTTCTCACAGAGTTGATAGGAACCAAGTATCTGTGGGCAGTCCGGGCACTCAGTCAGTAGGGAGCAGCACAATGGGTATCTGCCCTAGGGGCTAAATACAGCCATAATGAGTTCACATATTGTTTGGTCGTGGGTGGCTCTAGACTGTTAAAAACCTGACCCTGTTCCTGCTGCATTTGACCCTGCTCCTGCTGCATTTAAGCGGTTGGACTTTGGAGATGGTTACTGGCTGATGGGTGGTGTGAGGGGGAGGCTGGTGGGGATCGCGTCCCTGCTGTCCATCCTGCTGTGAGAAAGGGTGCTGCCTTGGCACTGGCAGCTGGTGACTTAAGGACTCTCCATAGGAATTTCTTGCCCTGTTTTGTTGAATTTCAGCTTCTCGATTCAAGTCTTATATGTATTTTTTTTAACATAGAAATTTAGAGATTTCTTGAAACATGGACATTCATCACAAAAAAGTAGATTGGACTTTTTATCTAGCATACAGTCCTTATTGTGGATCTGAGAATAAAGTGTCATTGTGATACTCAGAGTTTGTGGAGCCTCCTTCCTGTTGTGCTGCATTTCATCCCCTTTTCCCTTTTTTAGGTCTTTATCCAACAGGAGACTTGTGGCCTGCCCAGCCAGTCTGCCTGACAAACAGTTTAAACTACAACCTTGAGAATAATATACCGTGCATGATCCAAGAAACCCCCTCTGTCCACAACAGGCAAGTTATATTTTCTGTAAACAGTATGGATAATGCTTTGTTCAGGTTTCTGTGATGCAGAGGACTGCACTTGAGCTTATCTTACAACATTTGTAAGGCCAGGTGATAGTTAAAGTAAAATTCTTGCTGTCACTTCAATCTTAGTTCTAGTTGTTTATGCTCTTCCATTAGTACATCATGATTAATTTTGCTAAGACAAATTCACTGGTGTTCCTGCTCCTATGTAGATATTCCAGAACTTCTTTCAAATTTAATTAAATACTTTTTGAAAAGCTTTTCATTTCATCTGCTTATTTTGCGTGGCCAGACAGAGGGCCTGATTTTTAAGTTTGTTTTTCCTGTTGCTAAATACATAGCTTCTGTATATCATGGGGTGTGTTATGCAGTGTGTACTCATGTTAAATGGCATGAACAGACATTGTTAAATAAAGGCAAATAGTCCAGTTTGAAGGTGGTGTAAGGACAAAAGGTGGTCTGTTTGAGGTTTTGTGTAGATTTGGGTTGATCTTTCTGTAGTAATGAACTTGGGTAATTCTGGTACTTCAGACTCTCCACACTGCAAATTTTACTTATGAACGATGCACCACAGACTAGTGAGAAGAAATACTCTGCCACCACATAGCAGCGAAATACGGCTGGTTCTTCAGGTCATATCCTGTCACCCGAAATGGCAGAGTGGTAATGCAGAAATCCACAAGTGATGGTCTTGTGATCCCAACCAGCCTGCTAACCTCAGTTCTACCTGTTGTGTCAACAAACTGCAGCCCTAATGATTGGGAGCAATGGCCAGCAGTCTGTCCAACTCTTAAATCAGATGAAATATATGGTGATTTGTGGCAGATTCTGTATTACACTACTTCGCTTTCATAAGCCCATCTCAATTTGGACTTTATATGCAAAAATTCATGTAATTATTTGTTCATACGTAGCAGTGATAACTCAGCTTCTTGCCTGAATAGTAAAACTGAATCGGCACAGCTTGACGTGAAATCATTTTGTATGCCTACCTTGTCCAGACTGGGTCCAGACTGGGACTTCAAGCTTTCTGCAGATCAGGACTTGTTTCACTACTGACGTACTTTTAAGAAATACTTTTGAAAAGTCTTCTTGAAATTCTGAAATTATTTTAATTAAAACAAGTCTAATCCCTACAAATGACTATGTACTTTAGAAAACGTATTGTTTAACAGGACTTCTATATGTGTGGTAGGGAAAGTAGAAAACTCCATTTCAATTGCTATTCTCAAGCATTCAAATGCTTCAGAACGCATTACATTTTCTTCTATTTCAAATCACATTGTTTCACTTTATACCTACCGTTTCCATGGTTGTGGGAAAGAAGTACAATTACTTAATTTTTACAGAAGAAGAAGTTGAACCCAGTTAGGTGTTGCAGGACTCTGGTAGCTGTTGTTACAAGGTGTTCATCCTCCCAGAGGAAAAAGAGCTCAGTGAGAGAGTCACTGTGATTACGTAGTGGCACAGAGTAGATACTGGCAGAATTGGCAAGCAGAATCTGAAAAGCCTCATCATCAGTAACAGGCGTTTTGCATCCAACAGCTTTACATTAAATAAGTATTTGTAAACAATTTTCAGAAGTTCTGTGAATTGTTTCTGACAGCAGATTTTTTTTTTTTTCTTGGGACAGCTTCATTGACTGGAATGCAGCTTGTGACAGCCAGTTTTCCAACATGTATTGTCCACTAGAGATGAACGAATATGGGGCTTTCCCAGAAGGTAAGATGAAATAAAGCTTATGAATTATCACCAAGTCTCATTTTTTCTCTCACCTTTTGTAGAACAAAAGGCTGAGCTTGTCTCTAAATACCTGGGTATTCATTGCTTAAGTGGACTTTACAGTTTCCAGCTGACTGGATGCTCTGTGATAATAAATAATGTCTGCATGTGGCGGATGAGAAGACTGGTCTTCGTATGGAGTTATTAAGCCTGAAAAGCCAGTATACAGGACTCTGTCTGAGAGGGAACAGAGAGACATTCTCGTGACCACAGTATTACACAAATCTTTTTGCACAATTTTCTTTGTTTCCCCTCTGGCAGGCTTCTGCCTTCCAGTGTGTGAAACAGAAGGCCTCTTGTGACCAATTACCTTTCTAGGCTAGAGTTTCTTGGCTTGGGAAACACACTGGCAGCAACCTAGAATTCTTTAGCATTACCTAAGCAATAATTAAAGGTCAGGCTACAGTATCACAGGCAGCACGGTGATCCCTCGGGTGCTTAGAGCTGAGGCATGTTGGCAGTGAGGCCTGGGTAGGCTCTGCCATGCACGTTCTGTGGCTAATAAAGAGTCTGTTCTCCAGTAGAGAGATTGCCAACTCTTTATCCCGTCGTCCTGACAGCAATTTGTTAGTGAGTTCCTAATACAGAGTGGTAGTCTTGTTAACAGAAATCGTTATGTTTCACTGCTGTGCTGCCCTGAAGGTGCCTGAAATCACTGAAGGCTTAGGTTGGTTCCAGCCTGGCTCACTCCAGGAAGATTCAATGTTCCTCCACAGAAATGTTAGTGTTTGTATCACAAAAGCCTTATTTTGTCTTCCTGCTTTTATAAACTGCAGAAAACATGAACTACCCCAGTGGCTTCCCGGGTACTGCAGCGGTGCAGAATACAGCCTTCATTGACCAGAACTGTCCCTCCACCTGGAACGCACCTCCCAACATGCCACCTACCTGGGAGCCTGCCAGTTATGTCAACTCCACAGTAAGTATTGTCACTGCGAGGCACTGGCCACCTTGTGCCTCTTCAAAGCTTTCCCAGTGCATTCCTGTCTTTCCCCTACCTGTTGTTCACATGTTCTTCATGAATCCTTTAAGTAGCCTGATGTTTGTATTTGATGCTGGCATCAGTAGCATGGCTTTCTCCCAGTTTTGGTCCAGGTTGTTACTGGACCTTGTCTGTGAAGTTTTCAGACAGATCCTTTTGCCTGAAAATTGACTAAAATCATCTTGCCTATGGAAAAACATTTTGGACTTGCGTAGTCTACTGAGACTTTTTCCCTATCAAAATCAACCTTTCCAGATGAGGATAAAACACAAAAAGTGCTGACAGCAAAACCCAAAGAGATTTGGAAATTGTAGAGCTGAACGGACAGCTGCTCTCAGTGACTTTGACAGGTTTTTTTGCTAGGAAATCCAAGTGATTTAAGCTGGATTTGTGCAGATTTCTGAATGCTGACTTTGACCTGTTACGCTCTAGACTAGCCACGTTTGTGTCATTCCGTAGTGCAATGTAGTGACTTCAGTTCAAGGTGGTCTTTAATTGTAACCACCTTCCCTTCTGCTCTTATTTCAAAATCTTCTATTTTAGAATTTTTTTTTTATTTACAGTAGGTTTATTTTGACTAAAACTAACCAAATAAAGCAAGAAATATTTCCAACTGCAAAAGTGAAAATTCTGCTGTGTTAAAAAGTGGCAAAACTGGTAGAAGACTGTTCCCTAAAATAAACGTGGCTTTATTTCATATTTAATCCAGGAATGCCAGGAAACACAGCAGGTAAGAGATTGGAAAATGCATTAGATAATTCAGTTCATTTCCCTGGCGAGCTTTTCCCCACAATACATTTCAGTGTTTCATTCAGTTTTAAAAGTCCCAAGACTTCCATGACCTTCTCCGAGAGACTTCCTCGCAGACTAACACATCTTGCCCTCCAGGAGGTTCTTTATAAGCTCTTGAATTTTTCTAACTAAATTCCCTAGCTCCCAGTTATAGTCTTTTTTCCATACTGAACATCCCTCTCCGCTCCTGGTGTGCGTAGTCTTTCGGTACTGACACGTACTTCAACCTTTTTCTTGTCATATCTTAGAGGTCCATCTCTTTTAACTCTCAAAACGTGCATGGTGCTCTCCACGTGTCTTCCATTTCTCCCTTATTTTTCTTAGCAGCCTGACCAGAACTGAATATTGTGTTCCTGTTACAGTAATATCGATGCCGTGCAGGGAAGAGCTCATATGGCTTCATTTAGTGAAGTGCCTTTGCACACAGACACACGCTCTATTGCTGCTGTACTATTTTTGGCAGCCATATTGCTTTGTAAACTCATGTGCAATTTTCTACTTGTATGTTTCCTGTTCTCTGCATAAAGGCTGCTTCCTTCCATTTAGTACTACATTTCCACATTTTCTTTGGCAAATGGTCCATTTTGCAGTTTCCCATGATAATCTGATCTTGCCCCACAGCCCTACCTCTCAAGCACCCGAAGCTTGTCTCCAATGTCTGGACTTTTTGGTTCCATCTGGGCACCTCAGAGTGATGTTTATGAAAGCTGCTGCCCTGTCAGTGCCACCACCCAACACTCGACCCACGTGGAGAACCAGGCAGTTATGTGTAAGCAGGAGTACTATCCGAGGTTTAACCCCTTCCGTGCCTACATGAACTTGGACATATGGACTACAGCAGCCAATCGAAATGCAAATTTCCCACTTTCGAGGGACTCGGGTTACTGTGGAAACGTGTGAAAGGAATTTGATTTAAAAATGTGAATAAAGATGCTTGCAATTTTGATTACTAGAGTAAGCTGGTTGTCGAATAGATTACAATGTTGGTGGATATTTTGGCACTTTTATATTGAAAATAAATTTTTTTTACTGAAGTCTGAGCATTCAGTGCATTTTAAAAAGCAAAGCGTATTCAGGACGCTGTTATTGTCAGGTGAAGGCTATAAATTTAAAACTCAATTTTTTTCAAGAACAAGGACAGTATTAGGTTCTTAAAAGCATCCATAAACCTATACTGCACATGTTTCTTCTGAACTTGACATTCTGTGGTATAAACTAGGTGTGGTTTAGCATTTGTAGGTACAAACTTACACCCATAAGTAGTCGCATCTGTACGAAACAGTAACACTGGGGACCTACCTGTTGATGCAGATCAGAGATTTTCCAAGTGGTGCCACTTCTACTGCTGACATAGTTATTTGTGGGTGAAAACTTCTGGCAAGAGAAAAAAGGCTGAATTGTGGCTTGTTTATCTGAGTTGAAAATGCAAGCTGTCACTTGGACGATGTTATGCTTGTGCAGTGTGGGTGAGTGGGCATTTCTTTCAGGAGCTTTTCTTGCGAGTGACTCCTGACATTTTGTGTTTATATTTTTAGCCTTCATGTTGCAATAGCATTTTCAGTGTATTTAATTGCCCTTGTTTAAAATGCCAAAACTTGAACTGGAACAAATATTTCTTTGAGAGCAGAGTTCACACCACTCTCCAAAACAGAACAGCATTGTGTTAGCTCGTGTTATGAGACTGAATCTTTGTAGTGGGAAAGGCAACCAGGGAAGTGCTGCCACCCAGTTTGGGGCCGAATCTTTCCTTCGTGCAAGCCTTTCCTGTAGAGCCCTTCGTTCTGGCATGGCAGAGTGTGCCTGGGCGTCTTCACTCTTAGGTGGCAGAAAAAGAATCTGAATCACATAGATTCAGAGATGTCCTTGACAAGGAGACTTGTTAAGCCTGGAGAAAGACTGTAAAGGGGGATCCAGTAGCAGCCTTGTACAGCTGCTTGAAGGAGAGCCATGAAGATGGCAGAACCAAAGCCCGTGTGGTGGCTGCAGGTGTTAGGGCACATGGCAGCGGTCACCGGTTGCCACATGGGAGGTTCAGGTTGAACATGACTTCCCTCAAAGGGTGGTGCTGCAGGAGAATGGGTTGCCCCAAGGGGTGGACAGATCTCTGTGCTTGGAGGTGTTCATGATGCAGCTGAACAAAGCTGCACGTGACCTGATCTAGTGGTGGTGGCGGTCCTGCCTCTTGTGGGAGGTCCGGCTAGAGACCACCAGGGTCCAGTCACTATTTTGAGGATTCCATGAACTTGAGCAAGTTCCTTGTTTTTTGCTACTTTAATTGTTTTCCTCTTAGCCTTTGAACTCAGACTGACTGGAAGATAAGGACTCTGTTTGACAATGAAATGTTGAGGCTTTCACGTTTGTTTTTTATTCGAAGGCAGAGCAGAAAAGGCACTGCAAAATAGCTGACAGCCCTGCGTGCAAGTCTACTTGGCAGTCTGAGCTCCCACACCAAAATTCTGGCCCTGCCAGTCTGACCGCATTGCTGAGCTATCGGATCAGCTCCTCTGACTTGCCAGTTTCAGCCAGAAGTGCCATCCCAGATCTTGAAATGCTTCACGAGAAACGACATGTTCCTGCAAGAAGTTTATTTCAGTAAATCAACGCTTCCTGCAAAGAAAGCTTTGTTGACAGATACCCTGCCAGCTACGCTTTCCTGTGCATGAGTTAGCTCAGAAGGAGGTAGCGACTGGGTGAGATAGTCAAAAGCTGCTCCGTTTATCTGCTTTAACTGCTCATGTGGAAGGTGCTCCTAAGCCTTCCTTTGGTTTCTATGTCAGAAAAATGGGATCGTCGCTGAATGCTTTTCAAAACTGTGGTGTTTTAATGGTTTGATCAGGAACTAGCGCCTGGAGTCTTTGGCTGCTGTCCATGATGCGTCGTGCTGGGCGGGAATCTGTTTGACTCTGGAGTTTAATCGTAATTGCTTGTGATTCTGAAGGAAAGTTCACATGTTCCTATGAACTTTGATGCTCCTGAAATCAGTACTAAGCCATGAGAAGTTGGTCGTAACCACTGACATGCTTTCTGTGCACATCTTGCCTATGGCAGGAGACTTCAGGAGGAATAGAGTGGGAGTGCAAACANGCCATCAGGAGACATCTGTAGCTTAATTAGCAGCCCACTGAATGCAAGTGGATTTGGGCTCAGTTAAAAATCATTCTTCCTACAGTAAAGGGGAAGATTAAAAAAATAATTCCACTACAAATTTCTTTGTACCAAAATGATTATAATTCTACTGGAGTGAAACTGGAGAGGTTGTTCTAAAGACATCTCATTGTGAGCAAAATAATTTGTAATTTCTTGCCTTGTGTCAGGAATTCCTTATAGGAGGATCAGGAGCTTCAGTGATCTCTCTGAAACTGGTAGTGTTTTTTTGAGAAACTAGCAAAAGAAGTTCTCGGTTAACCCAAGAAATGCTTAAGATTGCAAAGGGGGAAAAAAAAAAAAAACAACCTACCAGTACAAAAGCAGAATTGCACAGTTCACTAGTAGCACCAGTTATGGAGGGGGAAAAAAATCACAGGCAGTTCCAAGTGTTCAGTGTTGATTTCTATCCCAGTGTGAATGCTACATAAACTCAGGATATTCAGTGTTTTCCTAAGACAAGACATGGGAGGAGTGACAGCCACCTCTGCTCCCCACTCCCAGCAGGTTTCTGGCTTCTTAGGGAAGAAGCATTGTGCATTGGGAACCGGGGGTACCAAGTTATCACTGTCCTTGGACAGGACACACAAGACATCTTGATGGAGCCTCCCTGGTCTGTCCAGAATTTCCATCCTGGAGCCAGGGAATATTGCTGGCATGTCTTATGAATGTTTACAGGTCCTATGAGAGACAACATTTGGACAAAGCCAGCATCTACTGCAGGGGGTGTTCAGATGCTGTAGCCTCGCCAGGCTGCAGCAAGCCCCTCACAGCGTTAAGCTGGAGAGCTAAAGGAAGAGGAGCATCCAATGCAGCTTCTTGGTAGAGGACCCTGTTTCTTGGTAAGCTGGGACCCTGTTTCTTGGTAAGTGGGGCTGCTACACTGTTGAGCTTGCTTCTGCAGGGAGGGATTGGGACTGCCCAGCAGCCTGGCTGCCACCGGTCCGGCCTGGGAGCTGGGTTTGAACTGCTTGGGAGCAACAGACTGGCCAGACCAAGGTGCAGATACTGCGTGTGGGGTTCAAAGCACGTGGGGGACAGTACAAGTCCCTGAAGGCAGGCCCACCTGGCTTTGAGGTGAGCTGTTGCTTTCTCTTGTGGCTTTGTCATGAGCATGGTGGCCATTGGCCGGTCTGTCTTACAGCTTCTGTAGCTGGACCTGGGTGGGTAGGACCGTTCCGTCTGCTCAAAGACAACTACCAGCAAACAGCTTGCTGTTGCACTTGCAGAAACAAGCCTGAAAGCTCTGAGGGCAGCTGAGAGATCGATTGCCAGAGGCCAAATGAGCTCATGAAAGAGAAGGTTAGCTGTCTTAATTGCCTGAAGAGGGCGGTAGGGGAGGAAGCAGGGGAGGTGCTCACCAGCTGCACTGGGGCTGGCAGTGCCTTCAGTTCCAGCACCCGAATTCTCTCTGGCCCCAGTGCCGCCTAAGAAGCTACAGCCTCAGCAGCACCGCGTGTTCCCGCAGAGCTGGCACCACTGTCCTGCCAGGTGAGCTCTTGGCCTGTCTTTATGGTGGTGGGTTCAGCGTTGCTTTCCAGCATTTGCTTTCTTCCCTTCCAGCCTCAGGGAACACCTGTTGTTTTATTTTTCTCAGTCACGGACTCATGTCCATGTTCTTTTACCCTCTCTGTGTACTTGCTTTGCTTTCAGCAATTGGTGGAAAAGGTGCACGGCAGCACTTTCCCATCGCCCTGGGCACATTTTAGTTGTACCTTTGATTCCTCTCCCCCATCTCGTCGTTTAGCCTGCCGGTCCACTTCTGTGGGGGAAATAGCTCGGGGCAGGGCCTGTCACACCCTTGCAGCACCCTTGGCTGGGCTGAGTGTCACTGGCTCCCCAGGGCTGCTGTGCTGGCACGGCCCTCCTCCGTCCCAGCAGCAGTGCAGCACTCGCCCTGCCTTTCTGACAGGAGGGAGGCTGGCATCCCTCCGTGTCCCAGCTGGAGAAGGAGGTCCCTGGCATTGGTTGGGGCAGTTGCTCAGTCATCCACTGGAGGAGGCTCTGCTGGATGGGACGCAGCAATGCTCCCTGTCTCTGTGAGCTGGGGGATGTGGAGGAGTGGGAGGGGAGTGGGCAATCTGTGCTCTGCCCCATCATGGGCAAGTGACAAGAGCAGAGCGGGGTGAGGATTTATTGTCCCAGCCCTACAAAGCAGTGTTGCAGCTGAGGGCCTGGGAGCTCACACCCGCCTCTGCAGCTCGTCACTAATGCACGGACACAGGCGCTCCCCTGCTGCTGAAAGCTGAATATTGCTGCTCCTCCCTCCATCTCTGGAGTGGGTTTCCCTGCAAAAGCTGTCTGTCCGTGCCTGCCTGACAAAAATGCCTCCTTTGTCGCTGTGGGTTGCACACCATGAGGCTCGCTTGTTCTGTGGCCTCTACTGTATTTCATTCCTTGCTGCTTTCTTCAACAACAATAACAGCAGCACAAACTCAAACCTTTTCTAACTTCGGGGTTGGTCCGAAAGGCGGCAGTTCCTGGCCGCTCCCCCTGGTTGTGCCCGGGAGCTGCTCCCTGGGCTGTTGGGGGTTTTTGCAGCCCTGCTTGGGGGGTAATGGCAATTTCTCATTTCCATGCACCCCCGCACACCTCTCTGGAGTTGTTGTTGTTCGGAGGCTGTCAGCAACCTAGGCGAGCAGGGACCACGCTGGCCTGGAACGAGGGGCCTCCTCAGTGTACAAGCCAGTGCCAGATGAGCTGCTTTAGCTGGTGTGGACGAGCTTCTCATCTAGCATAAACCAGTTATTTAATCATTGTCAGCTAAACTACCAGCAGCTAGGCTTGGCTCACAACCGAGTGCGTATGTATACATCCCTTGGAAGGAGCACATCGCCTCCATGAGTGACCAAAACTCCCCCCCATCCTCTTGAGTAAACCCAGTTCCTGTGCAGTGATTTTGAGAAGGTGATGGTCCATACCCTGACCATCCCCACCACGCTCTGGGGTATGGCTGCCGTACACGTGGGTTGACAGGCTCTGCCAGACCTCGTTTCTCCAACCATGCTGGCAAAATGCTCGGTTTGCTGGGAGCCGTTTGTTTGGTTTTAATTTTGACTGAATGTACAGTTTGTGAAGGGAAGCTAATGCTTTCGCACGTCCTCGTTAGTACAGATGTGGAGGAAGCCTGCATGCTGGACCCGCTCCGGCTCCCAGAGACGGTGACTTGGAAGGTGGGTTGCCTTCGCCTGCTGGGGGTCAGCGGGTGCTGTGGTGCAGGGCTGTCTCGAAACTAGAAACAACCTCCTTCTCACGCAACGTTGAGGTGCTGCAGTGAAGCGCTTGGCCATCAATGCCCTTTAAGAACCTGCTGCGATTGCTGGTTCTGATTTAGGGAGAGAAATGTTTCACTTCATTCGCTTGACACAGCTTTGTTAGATGAAAGGTGTTTTGCAGTGCGGTGTAGGAAATGCTGAAGAGTGCAAACCAGATGCTGAGGCTGATAAGGGAACCTTGCAGAAATGGCAGAAAGCACCATAATCCTCCCACCGCTCTCCTCAGACCTGTGAGACGGCAGTGTGGCCGTGGGAACTTACTGCTTTCTTCTCAGCAGCGCTCACGTGAGAAAGGCAGCATCTCAGCAGCATTCCTCCAGCTGCTTGCATGCAGGCTGGTTCTCCCTTCCTCCAGCCCAGCTCGTGATGGTATATGTACCTCCTGGACGGGGCATGTGACGCTCGTGAGGGAAAGGAAGAGGACCTCATTGCCACCCTGTTTCTGGAGAAGCGTGGGAAGCACTCGCTCCCCCCGGCTCCCCTTGTGCTTTTTAGCCACATGACCCATGGTTTGTGATGTAAATGGTTTCTGGAGCTCAGCAGTGATTTTGTGTTGATCCACTCTTTCCATAGCTGCCCACAGGTCGATCGGTCTCTCTGCAGACAGCTAGCAGTTGTTAACCAGAGGAGATGCCAACCCTACTTCTGTTGATGAAAGCCTCTGCTTAATCACAGCTTGTGTTCCACCTTCAGTTATTCGCTTTTAATTACGCTCCAACCACCCCTTCCCGTTGCCTAAGGACATCAAGCACACACTGCACGTGCCTTTGGGCTCCCACTCAGTACGGCGTTCAGATCATGCACTCACCAAATGACTTAGTGTACTGAGTTTCAGGTTTTCCCATCTGTATATCCTTGGCATGTAATGCTCTTCCCAGGGCTGCAAGAAATCAGACTGCAGGTATCTTCTGCTTAATCAAGGCTCAGTTGTACAATTTTCCCACGCCGCTGCTCTGGTGAACACAGATGCCACTGAGCAATTTTCTCCTGGCACTTTGCTATCACTTTCACCACTGCTACATGACAGCAAGCACAGCTGGTTTCCCTCTCTCCTGGCTTGCAGGGTTTGCTTGCACTTTTGGTTGCAGCCTTGAACATCATGGCTCTGCGTGGCCTGGCCTTAGCCATCCATGGCTTATGGGGTGGGATGCTCCTGATCGCAGGCAGAAACCTGGGACACAAAGGCCCGATGGAGATGCCGGGGGTGGACAGCCTGCGGGGGATAAGCTCACAGTAACATAAGCTTTTCCTGTCTGTAAGTATTTCTGTCTTCTGAGTGAGGTTCAAAGGCAAGATGATGAGTTTCCCTTGCAATAGCTGAATTTCATGACCCAGGTCAATACCCTACAGCAATGTGTAAGTTTTGGAAGCCCTCAACTCACAATGTCATTCAGGAGAGATATCTTCATGCCTTTTACAGATGGCCTGCATGCTCACTGGTTGGTGAAGGTTTTGTTTGTTTTTTTCTAAGAAAGGAACCTTTCTGCTCACTTGAAAGTTTTTTACTAATTTATCAGTTTAAGGACTAAAATTTGTCACGCAGTTTGTTGAGGACCAAATAATGGCTTATAAAAATGCTTCAAAATCCTTAAGTAAGATCTAAAGTATCTGTTAACCCTTATTTATTAGTTTACTTAGTGAAATGTAAGCTGTGAGCATCCTCCAGAATGACCTACATGACTGAAGCTGCAGGTTTGCTTTTGGTGCAAGAACCTCATATGCCATTTGCCATAATAGAGAAACCTGAAGCCTAACCAAGACAGTATTATTCTTTCTGAAGAGCTGACTTGAGGGATGAGCGAAAGGCTCCTGGATGGCCTTCCTTCTGTCCTTTTCCTTGCTTCCTCTTGTCTGAGTAGTCCTTTGTCAGTTGGCCAGTCCCATCCGCAGACCTGTCAAGCAGTTCAGCTGTCTTGGCCAAAGCATCACTGATACTTCGTACAGAGAGTTTGTTAGAGAAGCCCTCAAGAAGACTGAGTATTGAGTTCTATAAATAAAAATAGGAACCAGATGGCACCAGTTTCAAAAGTTAAGTAGTTTTTAACTAGTCCAGTAACTAATGTTCTTATATACCTACAAAAAATATTACAGTTTTATCTTTGCAAAGATCAAAAGAACAACTTTGAAGCACTTGCCAGGCACACGCAACCATGCATTTTAATAGATGACAGACCAAATGTATCCTTACAGTAATGGGACTGGCTTGCCGATTTCAAATTCCCCCATGTATTCCTGCAGTGAATAAAGCCTAATGACTGCTCTGGTTTGTTTGGATTTTTTTTTAAT
>VZTL01035146.1:0-23540 GCA_013400535.1 Scopus umbretta | reverse complement strand
TTTTTTTTTTTTTTGGTATATGTTGATATAGTGGATATAATGGTCCATGCTGTGGAAACCAGATGACTTAACAAATTAAAAAGTGCACACGCACATCTGTGTGGGCACATGTATTGCAGCTGGCTCAACATGTAAAAATTGTCCAAACCCTGTTAAATTTGGGGACTATAAGTCCATCACAGTTTACACAAGCTGATGATCTGCTGCTAGGTTTTGTTCATACTAAACCAGAATTCCTACTGATTTTTGAGTTGTCATTCCTTTGTTAAAATAGTCTCACTAAATTAAGTGTTTACCGTCTCTTTAACCTGGTTTACTAAGGAAACAAGGCTAATCCAGCTATTAAGGCGGCCAGAGAATAAGGAAGAGGATAAACTGGCATCTTTAGAAAAGTGGATTTTGTTGAAGATCTGTTAGTTCATTCAGGAATTCTTTCCACAGCACCGTGTGTCTCACTCGTCAGAGTTGCAGACCAGATTGTTCTCTGGGCAACAAACAGAGGCTTTGTATCAATCAATAAATATATATTTTCTAATAGCAACCAAAAATCAGACAACTGTGCATTCCCTTTCCTCTCTGGGATTTTCGGGTAGGTTTATATATGTATTATGTACTCCACCACTCAACCTCCTTTTCTATATAGTATTGTTCATGTGTTTTGAAGTATATTTATTTCTGTTGACAGTGTGAGAGAAATCCAAGGCACTAGAAACATCTGTTAGCAAAACTGTTTTCATTAAAGGTGTCTTCTGGGGTGTTTTTTTTCTTTCTTGAATCCCTAATATATATCTTTCCCCTGCTGCTCAGCCCAGCTGGTGCTGTTGCCTTCTGCTGTTTTTCTGGAAGTTGTTTAGGGATCACCCAGAGATAGCTTGTAGGGTATTTTTTGTTAGCATGGCTAACACTGCGTCGTCTCATAGGGGGAAAAGATCGAGTTATAGAAAGCATAGAAATACTTGAAAATGAGAGTCTATGACACTTCTGAAAATATCAGCAACAAGGAATTAGTTTAAACTGTGGTGCAGTAGTCTGCAGGGTGCTTAGGTTGGAGGATACATGCCATTTAAATAGAATTAACTTTTCTTTGTTCTCCTGTCACTTCAAATATTCTTACTGCCTGTGCTTTTATTGGTAAATTGTATTATCGGTTTAAGAATTTGTTAGTGACGAAAGGGAAAGTATTTTAGTCAGTAAAACTGCTAGGGCATCAATAATGTGTGCTCTCCTTTGAACAGAGAAGAATGGCTCGCAACAGCCTCGCTGCCTCAGTGGAGCAGCACAATCTGTCTGCTGCATGATGGCATCGCCGGCAGCCAAATACTCCCGTTTTTGTTTTAATGGAAGGGTTCTTTCACATTGCTGGTTTTACATGATGGGAATGTGGTTGGAAATGCTTCCTGTTCCATTCACAAGCCCCAGGCTCTCCGTGCATTTCAGCTTCAAAAATGACAGCTGAAACCAATTAGGCAGAATTATGGGACAGCTAAGTCACATGGAGATTTATCATGACCGAGGAAGAGGAGGAAAGGGGAATGTATTGCATGGGAACTAGAAGTGACTAATTTAGTTAGAAGAGAATGACAGTCATGTTATTATTACAGAAAAGGGCTGGCAAAGTAGAGCTCATTTCATGTCGACGGCCGTGCCTTTGAAAGGAGACATCCTGCCCTTTGTCTGAACACGTTTGTGTTTGGTAGCAGCGTCTCCGATTTCTGAGCAAAATAGTTGATGTTAAAGTGAAGCACGGAGCATATCTGAGGACGTTTGTAGCTTGTGGTTTACTCATCTATTCATAATTGGAATTCCTTCTTGAAGCAGAGACGGGAGGAGTTTGAATCGTCAACATTTGTCTCATTTTTTTTCTGTTTGCATACTCTCTCTCTTCCAGAAGTAGGATGCAATGTATATAAACCTTGCTTCAGCTGTATAAATATCAGCCTAGATTCTTTTCCCTTCAGCAGATGCTTATACACAGTATGCTCACAAACATAAACATGCATGTGTCTACTAACATAAACCAGATCTTGCTGAATAGAAATGACCTTCATACACTTATACCCTGCCACAAGTTTAAAGCAAAACCCTAATTCATTTCTTCATATGAGCCTGGAGACAATATTTCATAAGGTAAATGAAACTTTTTGTGGTATTAGCATGATAGTTGATGGTGTGTGGGAGAAACAAGTGAAAAACACTACAGAATGTCTGAGCAAGCACGCATTTTCTTTTTTTTTTTCTTTTTTTTCCTTGTTCTTTGACCCAAGCTTGATTTTGCTTAATCCTTGTACAACTTTGTTGATTTTTATTTAGACTCTGAGCAGTTATGTTGGATAAGTAACTTAATCTCTCCCTCATTTTCATGTACCTGTAGGAGTTGTGATACTTGTATCCATCATAGGGAGGAAAATATTTGAAATTCATTGAACTTTGGGTCAAAAATGGTCATTGGCTGATGTGCTTCTGCATACAGTTTGGAAACAGAAGAATGGTTGAACTAGCATAGCTGAGCATGAGTTTTCTATTCCCTGTCCTAAGAGGCATTGTTCAGTCTCTGGTTTAACCAGAACTTGTGCTGTCTACCCCAGGAAGGGCCAGGGGTTTCCTAGTGGAGGTCTAGTTACCTGAGGTGTGCACTGGGGAAAGGGTTTATGTTTTAACTTGCTGAGAGAAGGTAGCACAAACGCTTGACAGAGCCTTCTCAAGGACATGTAGTTGTGTGTGCCAGAACACTGAAGTCAAGTCATAGCCCTGGACCAGTGATCTTCTGGCACGATTTAGTAAAATACAATTATTTGAAGAAATAAGATGCCGAAGTCTGCCTCAGCTTGCCTGTATTTTTAAATTCAGCCAAAGTGGCCAAGATACCTTAAACCTGTAGCTGGAGGACCCTTATTGTAAATACAGCCTTTGTGCTGTGGGTGGCATTGAGTTATTATTTTGAAAATTGCCCCAAATTTGGTCAAGTGATAGGTTTCAGAAAAATTGACATTTGTGCTTAAGAACTATGTCTTTGAAGATTTCCGCCTCTCTTTTCAAAAACTTGGTTTTAGTCTTCCATTTCAAATATTGTAGACTGCATCCCTGGAGGAAGTGAAATTGTTTCTGGGGGAGGCAGTAGTGGGAGGAGAGGTCAAACTGTTCACTTAAAGCATAACAGATTTTGCACAAAGCATTGTGTTAGTGAGGTGGCAAGGTCAAGTTCTTAAAATTAGAGGACGCCAAGTTGAAGACGGTCGATGCAATCTCCTTTTGCCATCCTTGTGGAAGAGCCTGTTGTGCAGCTCTGCAGAGGACTGTGTGGTGAAGGCATGTGGTGGTTGTTGAAGTTTTATCATTTTTTTGTGGATTTTGGAACTAGGGTGTCTTCTGGGGTTCCTGCCTCATGCAATGTATCATTTCAAGGTAAGGCAGGTAATACTCCTGTAGAGAGCTGGGTTCCATCCCTGCTGTGTTGGGAATCATCATCACCATCACAAACTGCTGTGATCACAATTCAGATATGACTGACTTCTGCTATTCAGCATGAGATTCTCAGTCTCCCTTGCAAAAGTATTATACACTCACAGCTGTAACTGAAGTCAGTCAAAACACAGAAGGTGAAATTGTGCCAAATAGTCCGAAAAGTCAAAACCAAAGTGCTTTAAATGGAGTTGCCTAAATCAGCCATTCTTATGACTTTTTTCTCTTTGCTTCAATTCCCTACCTGATAAAAAGGAATAATGCCACATCTCCCCTGGATTGCTATGAAGCTACTTTATGTTTGTGAAGCGTGTGAATAGCATAGCAATAAGCAGGGTGGGAAAGCCTGTGAGATTAATATTTCTGCCTTCAAAGTAGTAAATAAGCCAGAGACTCAAGCTGTGTGAGAATGGGAAAAAGAAAGAAAAAAAAAAAAGCAAACCATAAAAACAGCACAGCTGTTCTGTAATCAAGAACCTCCTATTCTGTTCAGTGAGTATGTCTAATCCTGTGAGGGGAAAAAAAGTATTGGATCACATTAGGCATTTAAAAAGTTATCATAATGTTCATTTATTGGGCAAACAAATAAAAGGTTGAATAAACCCCATTTAATTCTGGACTTCCCTAGCTTTTGAGTTCTTCACTATGGAAACTTGATGTCTATTTAATGTTTTTGTGTAGCTGTTATGAACAGGTAAGTGCTAATAGATTATTTCTACATCTAGGTGTGAGTAAACTGGTAGAGTGGTAAGAGCGGGAATTAATGGGATTTTGAACTTAAGCTAAAATATTGTATGTTCTGTCAGCATAGGATTACTTGTGGTGATTGATGTGTGTTGGGGATTAAAGGTATGGCTGATAGAGTTGTCAAAAACTAGCTCGAAGCAGAATTGGTCTGGCCAGGTCCACTTGGGATGAGGATGTGTGTGACGGATATTTGCAGTTACTTGGAAGTCCCTGTACTGCAATCCCAGTGTATCCTGTTTCCCTGTGAAATGTCCTCACCCTCTGAGACAGTGGCAAAAGGACTGTAAAAAGGTGTGTTCGTTGGTTTGTTTCTTGTCTTACATTGTTTCAGCATAGTTTTATATTATTGCCAAAACATATTGTATCTTGAATTTTCCTTTAGGGTATGTATTTTATTACATCAAGGTGGTAACCACAGCAAAGACCGTAGTGTCAGAGTATGGCATGCTGTATCTGCAGCCACTGTTCCACTTGGGAAAGCACGTTGCCTTCTACCTTGAAATACAGCATGAAGAAAAGGACTCCATTCATCTGTATAGTACCAATTTCATGGAATACCATTAGAAAACTGTTTTAATCCAGTTTGCTCTCTGTTTTCTTTTTTAATGCTTTCCTGAAACTTGCATTCATGTTATCTTCAATGTCAGTTGAGCACACAAGCAGTGGAGCAGACACTTGCCCATCAAAAAGGAAAACAGGTTTAGAAATAGCTGTCCCTGCAGCACTGTCAGCTTTCCTGGCTATACTACTATTTAATTCAATGTGCATTGAGTTCCTACCTTGGGAAAAGAGGAGCAGCTGATGCTGCCTTTGCTTTACTGCTACCTTTTTTTTTTTTTAAAGTGAGGAACAAGGTACATAACTAGGTAAGTTGCTTTCCCAGTTGGTACCATAGTGTTTAGTTGCTTTTCTGAGAAGGACTCTAACTTAATTTTATGAGGGCAAATTCTTGAAAGATTTGAACGGAAAAGAGTTTCCATTTCTGTTTACTGTCTGAGTGAACATTTGGTAGAGGTTTCTCTGTGTCTGTAGCACATGTGTGTGGGGGGAAATAGATGCCAAAGGACTGCTGCGCAACTGACTCTGTAAGGTGTCCAAGATTCTGTAGAAATTTCTGCTTATATTGAATTTTAGGTAGATGAAAGCAATCAGTTTTTGAAGGAGAGAACTACTGATGCAGAATGTTACACCAGGCTACCAATTGTCCTGGTCCTAGGGTAGGAAGATGAGGTGAATGATGAATAACACAAACAGGATCATCGTTGATGTTCATGTAAGGAAGAAACACGTCCAAATAATAACTGAAATACAAGTGGAAGAAAATGGGGTTGTCCTCACAATCCATTACAAGTATATTGGAAATAAAAAGATGACTTATTGTTGTTGCTAGTGATGTGACTCTGAAGAGGATGTTCTTAGAAAGCTTTTGGTGAATAGAAAGGTATAGCTAGTGGGCAGCTGGGGTGCTGGGACTTCAGGTGTGGGACATTCAGAAGTAGCATTGGGTTTGTCATCCTCTGGTCTGGCTTCTGTGAGCTGTCTAGTTGTAAATCGTACAAATCAGTAGAAGGTGAAGGAGGCAGTAAGTTTTCCACCTACCAGGTTATCTGTCACCCACAAAGTCTGGAAGACTGAACTGTGGGGAAATAATAATCCTCCTCCTTTAGCCAGCCCACACAAGGGAGCGTGCCATGCTTGGGGGCCGTGGTGGGTGCATCTGAGGCACCATGATAGGGATGGGACAGCACTGCCCTCTTCATCCTGCCGGCCTTTCTAAAGCGAAATTTCAGGCTTTTCTTTAAACTTCTCCTAAGCACTGCAAATGCTATTGCTATTCAAATATTTGTATTTAAGTTAAAGAGAATGTGTTATTCCACCAGACTGGCATTTCTCTTCAATAACAGATAACCCATTAAAATGGGGGGAGTCCCCCCAACTTCTTACTTGACACCAGCCATCACCTGTAGTAATGGTATTTCAGCTGATATTTTGCCAGAGGCAGACTCTTGTGCTGAGGCTAGTCCTCAGAAACTGTCAGGTTTTCCAAGCAAATGACAAGGCTAGCAGATTACTTTGTTCAAGTATGTTTCCTTGGTGTTGATACAGTAAAACAAGACAAAATTGGATAATGCGGTGATGCATACTGAAGGACAACCAGTCCATTTTTTGCATGGCTTGTTGATACAGTCCCAGAAAACTAACTGGGACAATAGAAGAGGAATACGTACCTGAACCAGCTAACGATTTTACAGAAGCTAGGAATAAGTCTTTAAGCTAAACATAGACTTTATGCAAAGTGCACTTCACTGGCTATTCAGGTGGAGTATTCACTGGTAGAGGTGTGTTTTTTCATTTTCTTTGTAAATGCATTCAGTGATGTGTTAACTATTAATTGAAGTATTGCTTGCTGTAGCTTGTGTTTTGGAAGAAGGTCTGTTGTCTTGTATTCAGTGGTCTTTGCCTGTTTGAGCATGCCCTCTGCCCTTGTGATACTCACACTGTTCATTTTGGGACTCGGGCGATTTCCTGCAGTCAGGGCACTCGCTTTCTTGAAGCTGGGTAAGAATTCCTGAGAAAAGGTGTGCTAGCACACAACCTAACGAACCGCATCTTATGTCATTGCAATGTTAATTCTACATGCACAGTGTGATTTTGTAGTTTATGACTTTAGATGAGAAGATTGTACAGAAGAGTTGTGGCTAGCATGGATTTTGTGTCTTAGAAGACATGAACTTTTGTATGTATCCATATAACTCTGCAAAAGAGCACTAGAGAATGGCTCCTGGACTCGGAAGTGCTGCACAGAGAAACCAGTCTGACCATTATGTCGAAGGCAGCTTTTGTCCAAAGCTCTCACCTTGAAAACTGCATATATTTAGTTAGGCTGTATATGAGGCAGGTATTGCCAAGTAGCTTTTCAGGGAATGCTGGATAATTTTTGCCAGATGTGTTCGGAAACCAGATGTAGAAGACAGAGTCAGTCTCTGAGTTTTTGGTGGTTAGTCTGGTATATATTTTTGCTTTGTTTATTCTGAACATAATTCCAGAAGCTGAGTTGTGCAAGTAAGTCAGAGAAGCAACATGCCACTTCACTGAAAGCGTGCTGCTGACCAGTAGGAAAGTGAAGAAATGCAAGAGAAAAATTCAAAGAAAATAGTGTTTCTATAGGAAAAGCAATAAATACTTATTAATTAAAAATAACATTAATCTATACATTGCAAGCCTGCTTATTTTCTGAAGAGATTTTATGGTATATTTGCAGGGAATAAAGACAACTATGAATTGAAAATGTAAAATCTTGAGTCTTCAGTGAAGCTGTTTTCTAAAGTAATTTCTAGCTGTAATGAGTAGCTGTACACATGCATAATATGTGCTTCTTTTTGAGCTGCAAAGTATCATTCAGTACTCTGAAATGCAGTGACTTTCAGAATTATTTTCTAAACCATCTTAACCTGGGATCACCATGAAATCATATTTAAAAGGCAATATTTTAATGTGAAAAATTAGAGTAGCATTTGAGGTTCTTCCTTTAGGTCCTTCCTCTTCCCTCCAGATATTACCTTTATGGTGTTCATGGTGATATTGTCTTTACAGGGTATAAAATGGTACTAAAATTCAAGTAATTAATTTACCATATACAGGATGTTAGGAAAAAACAATAATTTACATTTGGTGAATATTCATATCAGTCAAGCTACCAGGGTTGTTAAATAGAATGGAGTGTAAAGGTACAAGTGTGTGTGTGCATGTGTGGCTGAAAAATCTTATTTTCTATTTGTTCTGTCCACTCCTAAAGTAGAAGGATATTTATTGCTGCAGTCATACAGATATTAATATACTTTTTTCCATCTGACTTTCTTTTAGCACACTGATTTATGTCAGTACATGGACAAACACCCTGGAGGGCTTCACCCAGAAAATGTGAAGGTAAGAGTCAAAAAGAGCACACATTCAAGGCAAATCCAGTAACAGTAACTTTGTGTAAAATGTCATCTCAGTTGTTTCATAGAAACTGATTATTAGCTAAAGGGAAAATAATTAGCATATGAACTATATTTTAAATTATTTTTTCTTTACAAATAATTAAAATGCAAGGATTTGAACATTCCCACAAAAGAACTTGTGATGTTTGTAAAATTGATTCACAGCCAGAATATATAAGTAAATACTATTACAGTGTTGGTAACGCCACCCCTCCATTCAAACATTTGCTCTTAAGACAAGACAATACCACCCTCAAGCCCCTGAGTAAACTTGCTTTAGGCTGTCAATGCTAGATCTTCAGTGAGTTGTCATTGTAGGTTCACCGAGTTTGAGGGAACTGTAATGAACTACATTAGTTGAATGTACTGCTTTTTATATGACTATATAAAATCTTCCCCAATCTTTTTGCTCACTTTGATGAAGCATTTTCTTAGCTGATCTCACTTTTTTAAAAAATTATCCTTCTAAGGTAGATACTGAGAATCATCACACAGGAAGGAGGGAGTTTATTAACAGGTTTTAATACAGATAGATTGGTAGAAGCTTGATCCAGTTACTTTCTGGGAAGTCAGCCAAATGATTTTAGCATCAAATGGAAGCCACTCAGACATGCAGAATGTGTCATGTATGTGTAGATCACCCAGATGATATTTGTTACACTTGTCTTGCACTTTCACATCAGTCCCATTGTTTTTCTGCTTTGGAAGTGTTTAAATCGTCACCTGTCATAGTGAGAGCTTTATTCCAGTATTTAGTTTCTTGAAATTGAGAAGTTTATGGAAAAAAAAAAAAATCTCTTTCCTGGAAAACTCAGAAGGCCTGTTTGGTTTAAGAAAAGAAAATATTTAAAAAAGAGGAAAGAATTTTTTTGTTGTTGTTGCAATAGCTGATCATTGTTATTCATCAGCTAGTTTTATAATGTAGATTGATTAATTTTCTGTGTTCTTTCACTGAAAAGTGCCATCTACAACACATAGAATTAGATGAGAATGGCTACCATCTAAAAAAAAAATCATAAAAATTCTTCCTTACTGGATATATTTGGCTGAACTGAAAAAAAAAATATTTTTGAAAATACATGATGTGTATGCTGCAAGAGAGCATCCTTGTAATGTACGACTGTCTCTCAAACATTTTGCTAGCATGGACAGGGAAAGCCCACGTGTCTCTTCCCTGTGCCAGCTTCACAGTGCCTCTGCAGCACTTCGAAATGGCTGAAGATGGGTGAGGTGGGACCGGCTTTTCGACCACTAAAATTTTTGAGCTTTTTCACTGCTCAGTTTCCTCAGCAGAGTTTCGTGTGCTGGATGTCCTTGTTAAAACAATGGTTTTCTGTTTCACTTCCCTCTGCGGATACTTTTACATTTGGCTCTCTGAGGTTTGGGATAAGCTAAGACTGGCTTTGAACGTTACTCGTGCTGCTCCAGATTTGTAAGACTACTCCAAGGTTGCAGTGCTGTATAGCTCTAGTTCTAATACTCAGTACTTATTGTAGCTGTAATTGTTCCCCGCTGAGAAGACATCGTAATTCACATAACGGTACTTTTTCTTGATCGTATCAGGGCCCAGTGAGCTTGTCTTTAAGGAGGATAGGCGTATGTGGATAATTGGGCTTGCTAATGAGTCCTGATATACTGCTAGTTCAAGCTTTTTAAAGTCCAGATGGATTATTAATGAAAAAGAAACTGGAAAAAAGACAAAAAACATTAGGAAGTTGGAGCAGATGAAACTACCCTTCTACTATGAGCTATCCCATTGGACAATTAATTTTTTTTCTGTTAAATAATATTAATTAAAATTGATTATATGTATTTAGTAGTCTCTCCTGCCAGGCCAGCAGCAAAGGCTAGCCTTAATTCATAGCAGTAATTATTAAAATCTAGCATGACGATTTGAGCTCCTACCATTTTAAAAACTCGATCAGCCTGCCTGGGGTTTTCAGTGAAATACCTGTTCTCACTCTATGAGTGCAAAATACCTGATTAGCCCAACAGAGTGATTTCCTCAGCTGGGAGGACAGGAATTGCAGAGAGAAGGGAACGCAATCATATATGCTAACAACTCCCAGACCTTCACTAGCGTGCAAAACTAGAAGGTTGTGCTCCTCTCTTCTTACAGAGGAGACAAGATGGTTGCTACATAATATCTTAACGCTTTGTTGTGCTGTATTCGGTTTGTCGACTTACATGATCGTAGTTCTGAGACATTGCCACCTATTTTGGTTTTAACTTCTGGACAGAGTTGTGTGTCTGGAGCTACTGCTGATTTTTAAGAGTTGAGGTGAGCTGTGTTAGACTTTCTCTTCCTGACAGCCCTTCTTGCTAGAACACTTTCAGGAATTTCACTTTTAGTCAGACTTTCAGACAGTGTTTGTTCAGAATCACTTGTTATGTGATTCCTAAAAACTTCTAATTGAGCAATTATATTCCAGTAGCAATATATTAGTCTCAGATCTCTGGGGCTAACCTGTGGGATTAAGCCATTGATGCTCTCCCAGTATGACAAAAGGCCCCCTGCCTTTCAATTTTGTTCTTCAGGAAAGTATTGCCTACTGATGGATATTCCTTTCTGGCTTGTTGCCAGTTATTGTAAATAAAAACCCACATAATCACATATCTTTCTTTTTCCAAAGAATATTATACAGTAGTTCCTGTAAAACAGTACTTTATAGCAATGCAGAAGCAAAGCCATTATTTACTTATGTTTTGGTTTCCATAGGACATCTTCAGCCTAATTATATTTCTGAATTGTCTCCATATTTACAAGCTAAAGACAATGCTTGTTCCCTCAGGCATACTTTTAGATGAAGAATTGTAAATAGAATAAAATCCAAATTACTTTGATGGACGCACATATTGCTGTCCCCTTGGGTATTGTGTTTGACATTGCCTTTCTTTGTGGTTTCAAATAGGCTATTTGCTGTCACTTAAATAATTTAAATAAAGAGTAAGCAGAATATTGTAAGTGTGTGGAATTATAAAGAAGAATGTCTCAATTGGCAGTTGCAGGAGTCTTGGGATGGTATGTTTAAGCAAACAAAAAATATTGCTTCCCAAAGTATTAGGTTTAGTATTTTTAGTGGTACATATGTATTCACATATAATGACTTCAGAGTTTTGTAATTCATGTGCGGAGGCCCAAGTCTTACAAATAACATCAGCTTTTAAACCCTTCAAAGAATTTGTATGTGAGGCTGAGATCTTCTTATCTAAAGTTGTTTTTAAAATACCTATCCCTGAGAATGGTAAACCAAGTATCCTGGTGACATAAATGTGGTTAGGTACCTGCAACTTCTTTATCAGCTAGAGGGGAAATTGGCAGAAAGCAGTTGTTTCAATCCATAGATTCTCCAAATACACAATCATATACATCTTTGGTAACTAACAAGCCTGCATATCTACCATTTATTTATAACTATATATTAATATACCATGTACGGTATTATAGTTAGAGATGACAAGAGAAAGGTAATCAGTTAGTAAGTCCCTGTTTAGTAGGTACAGCCTCATCTTCTCTAGTTTTGAAGATGTCTTTCTCAGTTTTTCCAAAACTGAAGGCAAGCAATAAATCTTAAGTACATGGCCCCACATATAATTATGTTTCTATTGGAAGCTACTGCTGCAACCTTGCACATGGTCGGAGCTAAGAGCTGATTTATAGGTGTATACTGTGCAGTGCTTGCCAAACTCCAAAATGTGGCAGTCATAAACTGACGTACAAGACTTGCTCCTGACTCTCCCGATCTGTTCCTCCTGGCCTGGACTACTGAAATCTGTGCTGCTGGCTTTCTTTCCAACAGCTGTGGCTGCTCTTAGAGATAGTTCATACTTCTTGGACTCTCAGTTGAAACATCTGGATTGCTTCCTGCAGCAGGAAATCTAATAGTCACAGCAGCTAACTGACCCTGCCAGTAATTCTTTTATGATGATTTTCATTCTGATTTGTACTTCTTTCTGTCTGGTAGAGGGCCATCTCCACCAGCCCTTTGACTTATCTTCTTGGTTCTCCTGAGCCTTTGTTTGCAGCTGTCCATAAATGGTTCTTGTTTTGTAAATTCGTAATTTAATTTTTAAGTATCTTTTCTTTGTACATTTCAGCATGTCCTGTGAAAATGTAACTGTTCTTAACTTCTTTTAACCTTCAAAATACCATCTTTATTTTAACTCCATCTTTTACTCCATATTATTACATTCCCAGTAGTGCAAGTAGATTCATCTTTACAGTTTGATGCATTTATTTTATAGTGGAGTCTGTTTTCTGTAACTCCTATTACTGGTGGAACAAGTGGAGCTCAGGCTTTCATCTGTCATGCCTGCAGTGCTTGTTTGCATCCCTGCCTTAAAAATAAGTCTATTCATGAAAGCTGATTTGCTTTTTAATTAGTGATGCTGCACTGAAATAGCTGTAGTCTTTTGGGAAAAGCATCCTCAGTTTTTCCTCTCTGCTTTTTTTCCTCTACATGCAGTGTTAGAGGTAATATCGATTTGTGTGAGCATTTGACTTCAAAAAACTTTCTTTGACAAAATAAAAAGATACATGCCTCTGATCCACTGTTCCTCAATCCATGCAACACCAGCCTGAATGACAACGGGGTTGTCAACTAGACAAAAACTGTCTCTGTCTCTTAATCACTCTCGAAATCTTTTACTTCAGGCAACTTGGAAGGCTCCTATTGTCTGCTGTGACCAGAGGGAGAAGGAATTTCCAGTTTGTTCTTATTCCTTGTAATATTGCTGCTCTGATTTGTTCTTCTCCCTGGGCACCTTTTCTCTTCCCAGGGCCAAAAAGTGATAAGAAGAAATAGGCAGACCCTCTTGTTGAACTTTGCATGCAGGGAACAGGAATATTCAGCCTTCTCCCAGGAGCCTTTGAGACTTCAGCTCTTACCCATCTCAATTCTGAGCCTTCCTTGCTCCAAGGAAGCAGGGCACAGCAGTCTTCTATGCATAATTAATGGATATTTTTGAAGCAAAACCTCAACCAGCTAAGCCCTACCCCTGCCACAACCTTGAAAAATGTGGTTTATCACTGGAGCACTGAGTCAGAGAAACTAGTTGACTGTCAAGGTCACATGTGAGGTATGTGGCAAAGTGTGAAGTGGAATTTGGGTATTAAGTTTCCTAGGACAGCCCAATAATCGCTGTAAAAATATGCTTAAGTTTCAGCAAAAAAAGGTACAACTACTTTCAGACTTAAAACTTCTACAAAAAGAGTTTAAAAGGAATGTATTATTGAAACATAATGGAATGCTGCAACATTATTCTATGCTAAGTGCTCATGAAGAGATCAATGAACTTTATAGCACTCTAAGTTAAAAAAAATTAAGAAAAATCCCAAATCAGCTATGATAAAAATATTTGATTTATTAAACCAAGGGTTTAATACTGGTCTCGTAAACAAGATGAAATGCATGTTGAATTGAAAATGTTGAAATATAGTGACTGTTATCTGATGTTATCTGAAATCTCTAGCACTTTATCACTTGTATCCTTGTTTCAGCTTAATTCAGAGTTCACTTTCTTCCTGGTAGCTGCTATAGTGCTGTGTTTTGGACTTAGTATGAGAATAATGTTGATAACACACTGATGGTTTTAGTTGTTGCTGAGCAGTGCTGACACTAGCCAAGGACTTTCCAGCTCCCCATGCTCTGCCAGGGGCACAAGGAGCTGGGAGGGGGCACAGCCAGGACAGCTGACCCAAATTGGCCAAAGGGCTATTCCATACCATATGGCATCCTGCTCAGTATAGAAACTTGGGGGAGTTGGCCAGGGGGCAGCGATCGCTGCGCGGGGACGGGCTGGGTGTCAGTCAGTGGGTGGTGAGCAATTGCATTGTGCATCACTTGGTTTGTATATGCTTTTCTATGCTTATATCATTATTATTACTATTATTTTCTCTTCCTCTGCTGTCCTATTAAACTGCCCTTATCTCAACCCATGGGTTTTACTTTTTTTTTTCCCCCCAATTCTCTCCCCTGTCCTGCTGGGGGGAGTGGGCAGGGTGAACGAGTGGCAGTGTGGTGCTTAGTTGCTGACTGGGGTTAAACCACAACAACTTGCTGTATTAATGTATTCCTTTCTATACTGAAGTACTGTGAACATTGTCCTTAACTAATGGTTGTAGTTTTTAAAGTTGAATCTGTTTTTGTCAGCTGAATAATTTTGGCATTTAATGACTAATGTGAAAATTAATAATCTGAGTCAAAGCAATAGGGTAGTTGTCATCTGATGTCTTTTGTAAACAGAAATATTTATCGTTGAACTGATTACAGCTGTAGAATAATCTGAAGCACAAAGTGTAGGGAGCGTTCAGAACATGGAAGGATTAGGCAACTTGTGTATCCCATCCACATGAAGCTTACTGCATTTGAAGTGCAGCTGCTTGAACTTTGGCAGTAGCAGAGCATTGCATACTGGCTTTTGCTAAGCATTAGCTCCATTCAGTACTAGTAAGATATAAAAACATATGCTTGTTAGTAAAGCATAGTATCTGAAAAGTATGCTAAAAGTGCTTTGGTTTTTAGGTTACAGTTGTGTTATCGATGTAGGCCTCCCTGGTGTGCTTCTGCTTGCTTTCCATCATGTGATTGTATAAACATCTGTGGCGTGGACAAGAGGTTTATGTCCCCTTTTTTGTGGGAGATGTACACTGAATCACATGGCCAGTCCTGCATCCATATGTGACAAATGTGTGATTACATGATGTTGGGGAAGCTGTGGCATGTGAGTGCCTCCATATAAGTAGAGGCATCTAACCAAAACGTTGACTGCCATAGACTTAGGTACACAGGAACTGGGCAATTAAACAATGATAATACATCCAGATATGAAGAATTTTCATGTCTTGTTTCACCTATCATATTGACTCACTGGAGTTTGGAGAAAACACTCTTTTACTCCAAGGTGAATACATACTATGGTGGTCCTTTCAATTTTATTGGCCATTCCTGAAAGCAAATCAAACTAATGTCACAGTTCTGAAATCTCTCTCCTACTCACTGAAATTAGTGATGCTGCTGATGTAGAGTTGAATTAAAAATATATTTCAACAGATATGCTAAGTAGGAAGCGAAGCTGTTTAATGTGGTTGAGAAGTTGCTATTTTTCATTCCTTATTCAGCGAGCAAGCAGGTGTACAGCAGACAGAATAATGTTATGCCAAATTAAGGTTGTCTTTTACACATGGCATTGAGAATTGATTATTTAAATCAGACTTTTTAGTTATCAGACATTAAATACGGCATCAGCATTTCACTCTACTTTATGTCCATCTTGTCACTTAAAGTAATGATTTGATAATATGCACAACTGTGAACAGTAAACGCAGAATCTTTCTCAGTGTGATAAAATTCATGCTAGAAGAATGTCACTTTTATATTTACTGCAGCGAGAAATATGTGCAAACTCCAAACTGAAATGAGTGTGTGTGTGTGATTTATTGTCTGTATGATCCGCATGGTTCACATATGGCAAAAAAACATGAAGGTATTATGGGGATGAAGAAAACACTTTTTCCAGTGTCTTTAAAATTGTTGAGGCACCAATTGCCACCCTGACCTAGTTCAGCATGGGAGTGAATTGGTGAAAGGTAGAAAAGGAGATTTAATTTAATTGAATTTATTTTTACTTTTGCTATTCAGAAGAAAAAAATCTGAGAGTCTTCCACTTATTGAACATTAGCAGATGACTATAACTGATCATAAAGGAGTGTCTTTATGCTCAGTTAATTAAGCACACCTTCCTCATTGCAAATGACTGTAGTAGTACCCAGAGGGGACAAAAAATGATTAAAAGAACATCAAAGAGAATAGAATTTAGCAAATTAACACTTTCCACTCTCTTTCCTTTGCAGTTCTGCTGCAAATAAGTGGAAAAATCTGTAGTTTTACTATCTTTTTTAAAGTAATGATAAGCTATGCATTCCCAGTGGCTGCATTGTATGCATTTCTGTGTGACGTCGTCTTTGGTAAGACTCTTGTGTAAGGAATGCAGGAGCAAGTTAGAGGCCTTTATAAATGCATTTTAGAGGCAATTATTTTTAAATTCATTTGGAGAGAACTCAGCTGGTTCCAGGGAGGTCAGATAGGGGAATCTTTTATTGGGATAAAGCTTTTTAAGATCATGAAAATCATGCTGATTCAAATGGCTGAGAATTTTTTATTCAGATAGGATCCTTTATTCCTAGGGATGCAAATTCATCTCAAGTCAACACTTTGTTCCTGGAATTTCTTCTTCTGACAATTTAAGCAAGAGAGTCTACAAAGCTTTGACCTAAAAAGTTCAGTATTTCCCCAGGACATTGTTAGAAGTGAAATGTTGGATTTTATCTTTTGGGTATTATCCTGGTTGGGAGGAGGGAAAAGAATAGCAGACCAACAGTGATAAAAAAGATTATGCTTGATGAGCTTTTGACATGCTAGCAGATGTCACATAGAGACATTTCTCATTGCTTCTGTGATAATACGTATTACCAGGTAGTTTTTTCTTATGTTAATGGTTTGAAACAAGTAGGTCTAAAACTCCCAAACAATGTAGTAAACCCAAACGTAACTGAGCATTGTGTTCAGTTGTGTTTATTTCCAAGGCTGTGAGATCATACTGTGGGGATTTATTACCTCCTTTTGCCTTTGTAAATAGCCAATAATTCACAGAAGCCTTGTAATATCCTCTGGGTGATAGGAAGAAGAACACTGGTTGCAACCATGAGGTGAGGTGTCCTGGGTTGGGTTTCTTTTACTGGTATTTTTAGATTTGATGGCCTATTAACACTGAATATGATATCGATTGATGCTGAATACACACAAGGGAATTCACATGATTACATAATACCCAGCTGGTGTGCTTTGATATATACAGCAGGCAGGAGCATTTGTACTACCAGTGATGAGTGATAATAAAGCTTGTGCAGTATTGTGTATTACTTTTTAAAAGTAACTATGCTAATACAGCAATATGAGCTTGCTAAAGTACCAGCATATTAATCTAGCCTTGCTCTCAGCCTTCTTCTGAACTGGTGTGAACTCTTGGTCTGGGTTAGCTCAGCTCCATTTGCAGTCTCTTGCTACAGAGAGAGCAGAGCCAAGAGTTTTGTGTAACTTCTATAGACTAAAAGCTTCCATATAGCTTTCTACTTCTATATCTATGGCCAGGTCCTTTATTCCAGCAATACAGCATGTGGTAAGGGAGCTCAAATGCAGGAAATAATTCAGAAATCCCTCTGTGCCATCAGGGAAAGACAGTTCCTGACTTAAAAAAGACCCCCACAGGCCTCATTAGATGCTGCTCTTGGGCAGCATCCTTCTTGTCATTGGGGTCCTTGATGCCTCAGCAGACACTGTGTGGAAATGGTACATTTTCTGGAGAATCTCTCTGGGCATGTTTTGAATTTCTTTCTGCTTTTCACTTACCCCAGTATGCTTTGCCAGAAACTCTTTACCATCTCTGGGAATAGAGAGCTACTATGTGGAGTCATCTGAGCACTTCTAGACAGATCACCTGTGCATGAGAATCCCCCTTTATCATTAGACTCATTAGACCTTTCTGAACCTAAGTCACAAAGTGTTAACTCCTATCAGTCCCACCCAATTGATGTGTTTTGGATGGCCTGTGTCAGTGTTTAGCTTATAAGCTCATTTGGATGAGAAAAGTTCAAGATCCTATGTGACATTCAGAGGCCAACAAGATAGTAAAGCATTCTGCTGCATGGGAGCCATCTTGCAGCTCTTAGATGTGTGCATGTAATGGTCTAGGTTGTACACTCACCCAGGCTCATGAAAAATACCTTGAAAGCGGGGCTGTTCATCCAGGCAGCTAGCAAGTCTCTCAGAAAGTGTAAATGGCTTAAACAGGCATTTGGTCAAATGTTGCATGTAGCTCAAGTGGTTATCTAGGCCTTATACCTGAAAGGCTATGTAGGTGCTAACCTTTTTGTGGAGTTGAGGGCTTTCTCTTGTAAGTTTTAAGAACTGCTAATACTCTTTTAATATCACAGTCCATAAACCCCAAATTAGCTTTGACCAGCATACATTTTTCTCACTGACAGTGAAGATTCTTCATTAAAATATGTTGCTTATTAAAGTGAGAGCTGCATAACTGTTAGGGGAAAAAAGGTATTTTTTTCATGGCTGTAATAAATAAGCAAGGCCTGAAGCACAACTATTGAATTTTTTTTATCTGAATTTACAGTGTTGAGCCTTCTAATGTTAAGCCTTGCTGAAAACCTAACTTCTAGAGACAATACCCATTCCTGTTTTCTGTCTTTTCCAACTCTCATCACAATGATCCTTGTAATTTTGCAGGTCTTTCATTTTGTCAACAAAACCTCTGTTCTTACTAATAAACTACAAACTGTATGTGAGTGATGTCCTAGTTTGTTTACTACAGGTTATTTGACACTTACACAGCCTTGTGTATGACCATGCAAAAATTAAAATTCCTAACATTAATTAACTCAAGAACCACAAATCTGTATATTTCCACCCTCACAACCAACCCATTGAAATGCGTATAGAATTACCCATTGACTCCTTTTAGAGTTGTCTTCTGATCCACAGCTCTGCCATCCTGTGGCCTTGGAGAAATGGCAGTTCAGTTGCTCGTTCAAAGCCTCCTGCAGAAGCTCCAGGCTGAATTTTCATAGTAATCAGAGTTGAGCAAGATGAAGCAAGGAGCAAGTAAGATCAGAGTATGACCATGATAGGGGTATGCCGATTTCAGATCGGGTATATGGGTAAGAAGTGATGGTACCTCATCTAGCATTCATTTTCATCCCTGTGAAGGTAATTGCAGATAGTCTTGGAGGGGAATGGGTTTCTTGGAGAAGGCTTTCCTCAAAGACAGGGGAGGGAACTTGACTGTGAGAAGGCTGAAGTGTATCCTGAGGCATCAGAAATGGTTCTTTCCAATTTGTCCTTTATTTCTGTGGAGTGGGGAACCACTGGGAATGGAGAGCCTCTTTTACTGTTTTCTCTTCCCAAGCAATCCCAAAGGGCCTGTGGTTTGCAGAATGCTCTACTGCTGGGTGTTAGGCTGTGTTTTCACTTAAATCTTTTCACATTTAATATTACCACATAAAAACAAAGGTGAAGAGGAAAAGAAAAAGCAACAAAACAATGGCTGAGTTAGCCCTGTAATGAATTCAGCAAGATTTTTTTCCCCCTTCTCCTTCATGATCTTCCTTCAAGAAGGAAGCAATTGATACAGTGTAGGCAAGTCAATTAATTGACTTTTTTGGAAGTACTTAATGAGTACAGCATGTCTACAAGTTTGGAATAAAGCTACATTCCAAAGCTGTCCTCAAGAGTAGACATGTATTCTGTTTAACTGTGAAATTGTGGGTTTTTTTCTTAGTGTGTTGTGTCAAATCGCTTGACTCTTTGCATTAAAGCCGAATGAAAGCCCACATTAACAAATATATTTTGAGTTATAAAGATTACAGTGATGTAAGATAACATTATAATTGAAATTTATTTGCACATTTAAAAATAATGTCTGAAGTTAAATACCATTGATTTAGCCTAGCAAACTGGATATTTTCCCTATCTTTTTAGTAAAAAAAAAATAAAATAAATTTTAAAGACATTTAATAGAATTTAACTTATATTTTAAGGCTGTAATGAAACAGCTTCCTGACCTTATTAAAATAATTTTTGTGTACCATTAGTTCCATTTTAACCAGAATTCAAAAAGGCATGTGCACGTTACTCTATGACTTTCCTGCTATTCTTTCTTTTGTTTCTGTATTTTGCTCTTAGGTTTCCTCAGCACATTGTTAGACCCAATCCTGGCAAGAAGGTGATTGATATGGCTCTTTGTGCCCTGGCTAAATAACTAAACATACAGTGTATTGTGTCTGTGCTCGGGGAAAAAAATGAAACGTAATTAAATTCATTTCAACTTCAGTAACATGACATTTCTGTTTCTTTCATGTCAGCCTTTATTCTCTTCTCTAATCAGATTTTGTAACCTTTTTTTATAGTGTCTCCTCACTTCAGCAGTCACTAAATAGGATGCTTGTGTTGCAAGTTAATTAGAAATTCTCATGTGCCCGAGTTGACTTTTCCCAAATCTTTGGTGTGGTTTCTACATCTTCCAGAGCACACTTCACCAGCCGCTGAGCTGTGAGGCACAAGGTCCATATCCACTCTTGAATCATCCGTGTTTGGCTTTGCAGAGGCTCGTTGTGTTCCCATTTGGCAACTGTAGTAGTTCTTAAAATATTTTAGGCAATAGGAAGGGTCTGTATATTAGGGAGAGATTTTTCAAAACTGCAAAGAAAACTCCCTGGAAACGATTGTTCACCCTTTGTATTGACAAAATCCATAAGGGGTAACACTTAACAGCCTTTCACAGCAGATGCCAATAAGAATGCAGGAGAACGATGGGAGAGGACATGAAAAGGGGAGGATAAAAGATCTCCATCATCCAGCTCTTCGTTCATAATTGTAAATTGCAAAATCACACAATATCAGTGCTTAGCTCTAGGGATAGCATTTGTAGAGTCCAGTGAAGGGTTAAAAGAAACATGAGGGGTGAGTTAGGTTCCTATCTAAATTTACCTTAAAGACTATTAGAAGTAGGTTTCAAAAGTCATCTTTAGGTTCAGTGAGAATTGTTATTTCCTAATGAAAAATACATAAGTAACTCCCATTAAAAAAAAAAAGAAAAAAAACAACTTTGAAGGAGAAAACCTGTCATACTTGCAGATTTCCTTGGATACACAGGCATTATTGTTATACTATTAATTTCTTCTTTGTTTTTGCTCCAGTGTCCCATCCCCCAGCCATATCTCGCCATCCCTATCCACCCTGTACTGTTGTTTCCTATAATTAGTGAAGATACACATCTGTCTTCAGGCTACCACCTAATCTCTAAGGCCATATGGGTAAATGGAGCATAATTATAATTTGGTAGAAATTGAGCCTTCTGCACATGGTTGTATTGCTCTTGTTCTTTTTAAAGCGGGCAAACTGAATCTATGATATAGTAGGGCTTGGAGGCTGGGGTTAGTCCTTGCAAAGTACATATTTTTAGACGGAAATTTCATTGTGTTAAATTTGGGTGGGAATTATGCCAGTTTGGGAGGAATTCTGACACAATGTTACCACAATATGCAAGCACCCTGCATATTGTGAACAAATCACCTGTGGTTATATGCAAAATATTAACGGAGGTCATTTTTTGTCCCCCTCTTTTTCAGTTATTTTTATTTCAGTTGCTGCGAGGACTGTCTTACATCCACCAGCGTTACATTTTGCACAGGGACCTGAAACCACAGAATCTTCTGATCAGTGACACGGGGGAGTTAAAGCTGGCAGACTTTGGTAGGCAAGCAGTTAATTACAAGTCTCTTATAATGTTGTAGGAATGTCAGACAGATGGTTCCATTGATTTCTCTTCCCCCCACCCTATTCCTTAGACACACCTTCTTCATTGTAGATAATTGCACATTTTTCTCCTGAGTGAAGAAATTGATTATGGTCAACAAAATGCTTGATTAAAAGGGAGCAAGTGAAAAACAAATATATACTCCAGTTCTCACAAGGAAGATAATGCTGAAAGTATTTCAATTTTATTTACCAGGAGACCTCTGAATTAGAATTCAAAATCTTTAGAAGAGAAGGAATAAAATAGAGAGACCTGGGGAAATACAGACTATATGAAGAGCACAATCACTTTATGGAAGCAGCTCGAGGGTTGTGGAGATCTGCATTAACTTTCATAAAATGGTCATTGAAAGAGACTGAAGGACACAAGAATAAATATTCCTTCTAAAGAATAAAGGAAACTAGGATCACCTGGACTGCTTTCAGTATCCATTAGTCCCTTATGGGGAAGCCTTATGTGGAGTATAAAGTCAGGGGAAATTGTCCACTGAAATATTAGCCTTTTTGCCTTTTTATAATTTTTTTTTTTAAATACTTTTTAGTGGGTACACTCGGGCAAGTACTTTTTCCTCTGAAAACCACTGTGAATACAGATGTGGAAGATGGCAATATTTTTCTTTAGTGGTTTTTACACAATGTTGTAGGAATTTCTTTCTTTCCTGTAGGTCAACTTCTCAGCTACTGATTCCAGCAGAACTTCTGAAGTAAGCTGAAAATGTGACCTATTGGCTTTTTAAAAATGTCTTTTATTTTTATGACTGCTATCCACATCGGGCTTCACATTTCATGCAGCAGCAGTAATGAGGGAGCCTTATGTGCTAATTGGCAATTTCACTGTTAATGTGCTCATGTTTTTTTTTGTCTTTTAATTAGCATTACTGCAATTAACAGCTCAGTGTGTATTTGCTATGCTAGAGAAGGGAACAGGACTTCAGGTGGACACAGTCTACAAGAACTTGATTGGCCTTTGGATTGTAAGGCAATTAGAGAAATAGTACTAGAAGCAATTATTATCTGGTTTTACATACCATTCTTTGTTGTCATTTTTTCAAAACTTGGAAGCCATTAGAAGTGTTTTAAAGGTATGCTTAAAAAAAGCATTCCTGCATGTTACATTTTACTATGAGATTTCATCTCTTAAATACATGAAAGAGGTGAATCATTAAGTGTTCTTGCAGTGAACTATGAGTTAGTCCTCTGTTGAAGGTGCTGTACTGTTTGAGATGACTAGTTTTGTTGTATCATTTGCATGTATAAAACACTATGAATTTATCTGACTTCCAAGTATCCCCAAGTATAGAAGTCCTTCAAGAGACTGTGATGGTGGTGCTCTAGCTTTGGTGGATACTGAAAACTCTGTAGATGATCTTACAAATCTTTCATATGGCGTGGGGGTTTTGGGCAGGAGTTGCTGAAATTCTATGGCTTTTGTGGCTGGGGAGAGGGAGGCTGTAAACTTTTCAGCTGTGTTCTTAAGAAAACAAAAAAACCCTGCCTTTCACCAGCACTGTTAAATGCCTTGCTGGTGAAATGATCAATGAAATGTCCAGCTCAGACATAGGTTGACCTCCCTCTGGTTGTATTGTCTGATGTTGCCATATGCAGAGGAAAGGGTGGGACATTGTTTTTCATCCTGCTGTAGCAGGAAATGTAACCATCATTTCTGATGAAATTATTGCCTCATTGAGGCACTAGGCTAAGTATCCCAGTGATGACATCAAAGGCAGCATTTTCCCAGCTTTGTGTTGGCGGGAATTTAAGGCTGACCATTGTGTATGATTTTGAGAGAGAGACTGAAGATGTGTAAGTTCAACCAAAAAGAAATACTCAGTAATAGACGCATGAATGTGTAGTATTGTGGCGGGGATTTTTTCCCTCATGTGAGTTTGTCCTGACCTAACAGAAACATCTGCGTAATCTACTCTTATAAGATGAGAGAAGATTATATATCTCTTTTTTTTTTTTT
>VZTL01035139.1:0-24952 GCA_013400535.1 Scopus umbretta | reverse complement strand
AAGCAAGCTGTCTTCAGCCGTACACGGTATTCACTTTAATAACAGGGAATATTAGAATATTTTGGGAATATTAGAAAAACTGCTTTAATTTTCTAATCTGAACTCTTTCTGAGGTTTTTGGGGTGGATTACAATATTATCCAGTATTGTACAAAAATGAAATTAAATGTATATGATATCATGACTGCATATCCTGACAACAGGGTGGAGGGGGGGAAGAGGGAGGGTGACTACTAGAGAAAGAGTCAACATCTTCAAAGACTCAATTCTGTGTTCTAATCTCATGGATTAACATAGAGGGATTAAAGCAGGGAATTATTGTTCTTGTGTGGGTAACTGAAAGGGAATTCGGGGTCGTGATACATGATGAGAACTTTCCCTCTAAAAATAGCTTAAAAATGAATCAAGTACCATTTTGAAGTAATTGTCAAAATTTGGGAAATATACTGACATTTGGAACTGTTTTGGTAGCATTCCAACATTTGATTAGGGAGTTTGGAATGACAAATGAGTGTACTATAAAAACATCAGCTGAAATATGTGGGTAGTTTTACTGAAGTGAAGGGATTTTTCACATGTGGGCATCTTTATTAATACTTGCAGGAAAAAAGTAAGATAGTGGAGATTTTTAGCTAATTGGTAAACATAGCTTTCTCTGTGGGATTCTAAGGATAATATTTCTGTTTTGAATGTCCTGGGGTTTCAGATTTTTTAAGTTTTAGTGTTATAATAATGGCAATGTATTTAACTTTTAAGGCTAATTACACAGTTATGCATCCAATGACATTTCTAAGCTATCACAACACTACAGTTGTTATAGAACTAGTTAAGGTATGAATTTATGAAACTGGCTCCCAAGAGCCAAATCTGTTGCTTTTCTGCTGCAGGCTAAGCTTAATCTTTTGAAATTATATTTATTCTTATTTATTGTTTTTTAGAAGTTTACCCATTCCATGTTTGTGAATTGTCTGAAAAGTACCGAGACACTGTTATCTGAGATTTTGGACAACTACTTTAAACAACCTGATTCTTTGAATGGCTTATAAGCAGCATCATGGAAGTATTTATTACTCCAAGTCTGAAGTGTTTTGATTGTTTGCATGATACATGTTTCACCCAATTATATGACAATAATTTTACAATAGAATTTTGAATGCAATTGCTTTACACGTACAATTTAAAAATACATTTTTTCACTGTGTGTCTAAAATATTTATTTTAAAAGGACTGTTTCTGCAAGGTTCTTTACTAGTAAATGCACTTTCCAAAAGAGTTGTGAAATATTCATAAACAATTGCTTACCAAATTTTGTGTTTCAAGAGAGGAATTAAGTTAAAGTAGACATCATAGTAAGATTGTTATCATCATTTCATAGTAACCTGAATTATGTTTCCTCCCAAAATCAAGCATCGTAAACCAGAAAAATTCAGCAGTAAAGTTATGTTTAAAGGAAAGCATGAGAAACACAGCCAAGGCATCTAGGAGCAACCTTTACATAGTTACTTGATCTCATAGTGCAATAGCCATTCCATTCAAAATTTTCAAGTAATCCTTGAAAGCGTGCAGCTATGGCTATGTCTTAAATAATTACGTTACAAATTCTACCACCACCACCCCTCCCCCCCAAAAAAACCAAAACAGGCTTGAGTAAGAGTACAGATTTTAATAGGCAGTGTGGGTCATAGAAAGGTTGTGTCATTGTAAAAGCACAGATGTAGAACAAAGTTGTTGAAATACAAAAGTATTATACTCAAAATGTCCTATCTCTGAGAAGGTGATAGGTTTAAATGGTTTAGAACATTTTTTTTTAAATATACTTTTTAAATGGGTTCATACGCAGTCCCTTGACCTCTTGCTTTTCTGAAAAGGTGTATGAGTTCACCTGCTGGGAAGATGAGTATTTCTCCTACAGTGTTGTTTGTTCTATTTGGAAAGCAGCCAGATCTGCTGCTTTGCTTACAAATATATCAGCACAAGCATCCACATACTTAACATTAAACAGTTCTGCAGTACCCTTGGCTAGCAGTACCTTGCTGCTTTTCAGTTATGTATATTGTTGTCATTTCCTTTTCTTTAATTCCTTGTGTTATCACTTATCCTTTTGACTCTTTTGTTCTTTTGAATGAACAATGATAGGTGAACCCCTTGAGTGTATCTAATGTTGATCTTCTATGCTGTCAAAGGAGAGTTACGGAGCTTTGTGCTGAAGCTTCTGGAGCCCTCCATTGCAAAAGTACTGGAATACTAGGTGAAGTACACAAACTTACTCTGCTTTTATACCGATAATTATGTGTGGTTTATACATTTAAACATTCTGGAACAGAAGAGAAAGCTCTAAAATAAAAAATATAAGTTTAGCTTTAGGCTGTTTTAGGAAATTAGCAGTCATTTAAACTGCTTCTGAGACTTGATACTGCTGCATATCTGCTATCCTGTGGAAATGAACCCCGTATTAAATCTAAACTTGTAAATTTCTTCTGTGTAATAAAAACCTTTCACTATAGGCAACTTAATGTTAACAATTTGTAAGGGAAGATAATAAGTCCTAACTGAATTTAAGTAATGATTTCCAAAGTAGAGCTATAAATCTACTACCACTGAAGTTCATAAGGTCTTAAAGGAAAAGGAACTTATGGCCACTGAAATGAATAATCTGTAAACTTCCAGTAACTCACACTGTTATTAAGAGTAGTAATTTCTTTGACAGGAGCCTTTGAATTAGAATATTAAAACAATTGAGTGATAAGCTAATACAGCAGCTCGTACACATGAATTTCTGTTATATCAAATGATTTGTGTTACTTCTCTTTCCTGCAGCTCTAGCAATTATTGTAAATCTTAAGTAGTATTTTAATCCTCAGGACATACTATAAATCAAAACCTAGATTTCCGAAATTGTCACCCCAGCAAGTGAGGTTGTACAGAATCTCACTAATAGGAGTTGACAGATAGCAAATTATATTTCCACCCTTAGGTTGGACTGAAGTTTTCTTTGAAAGGAATTTCCCATTTGCCATAAGTACCATATCTGTATTGGCTTTTCAAAACCACTTCATTCTGGCCTAACTCTGCTTCCATTTTAGGACAATGAGGACTTTAACTTTGCTTTCACTTAATTAAATAGTAAGTTAATACTAATTACAACTGAGGGAATAACTGACCTTTTTCTAGTCCAGGTCTGTTCTTGCGTTATGACACTAGAGATCAATCGAGTAGAACATTCAGGACCTTTTCATATGTGGTGTTGGACAGGAGCAGGAAGATTTTTCCACAGACTTGGTATCTAGAGCAGTGAACTGAAAGGAAGGTACCCAGGCACATGAAGGCTGCCTGGCACAAAAGCAACCTATGTCCATGCTAGGAAGTTCTTCTAGCCTCCAAACCAGGACACCTGCATGCAGAAAGCCTTTGGAAAATGGCCTCTGAAATGCTGCTGTTCTGAAACCATGCTCAGGTGTTTTTTGGGACAGCACATGGGCCAGAAGTGCACCAGGGACCCATTCTGACAGTTTAACTGTATAAATTCTCACCGTATTTATCTAAGAGTACAGAAGTAGCCAGTGTGTCCCCAGGTTTGCTATAGGAGGGCCTGAGCCTATTTCACAGCTGAAAAGCAGTTTCTTTTTCTTGACCTCCTAGAATGTGTCCTAAATATACCTATTCATTTCCAGAGGTTTTGTTTGGTTTTTTGGCACAGCAAAAATATCTATATTAATAGTTCTGATAATACTGATTTAGCACCAACAGTTTGTTAGAACTGCTAAAGCTCCCTTGGGTAGACTTGTCCTCGGGCAGATTAGTCTTTTGTTGAGACATAATTTCCAATAAAATAATTTTGTGTCCAGATTCTCATTCTCCCTATATTCAAGCCTCAGTCCTGGCTAGTTTGACAATATTTAGCAAGTAGCTGAAAGAGTATTCAAGCAGTTCAAGCCCAAATAAAAAAGATTCCCTGTCTGCTTACAACACTGTCTCTCTTCCACAGAGACTGGTTTGTCCTGTTTTAGATTATCTTCTGTCTTTGAAGGGCTGAGGGTGCCCAGCTGCTCGTCAGGTGTGCACCTACCAGCTGTATCAGCTCAGTGCAGCCCGGCTCAGCACTCCAGTGAATTGTCATGACCATCAGTAGGAAATCCTCAAAGGATCACAACTCCTGTTTCCTCTGTTTCTGATCTTTTGGGGGATCACAGGTTGTTGGATCTTCTTTTAGGCATTTGGCATCATGTTGTTTATTCCCTCCTGTTGGTTATGCCATCATCACTTAGGGCAAGGACAAACGCAAGTTTCATGGTGAGGCCAGCAGATCTTTGCTGCTGAAACAATAAAGTCACTCCTAAATCCCAGCCAGAATTTCTCCCTAAAATTATTTCCAATCTCCATTTAATCCCTCTGTTAGACCTGGACTCTTCTGGAGACTTCCTCCAATCTGGAACAGGCTGAAAATCTGATCACATCTGATCAGAAGGAATTGGCTTGCAATCTTACATCATCCTCTGTTTTCTTGTAAATTCAGAAGGGTAAAGGACAGAAACTGAATATTTCTAGACCAGTGTCTGAATATTTCTAGGCCAGTGTGTAGACAAAAAGACAGTTCTAATGACAGCTTTGTAGTTTGTTAAAACATTTTGGGTGTTTTACAGTTGGCTGTATCCTGAACTTTTCCTCATTTGGGCTTGGAGGGGCTTGGGGACCATTTTCAACCATGTGTTAAAGTACTGAAAATATTTTAGGTTCAGAGGAGAGGTTTTCAGTCTCATGTCTTTCTGGTTATGTAGATATTGATGCACATAAAATTGTTCTAGTGTTCTTCATAGATATGGTCTTGACTAAAATGATAAAACAGTATTGAAAGAAATTATACTTTCCTTCACTTGTTTTTTGCTTAAGAATTAATTGTCTAGGTAGTGTTGACAAGTGAACAAAAAGAAATGTAAACTTTCAAAATTATTTGAACTGCTTTGCTCAAAACTTTACAAAAACGCAGCATTCCTGTAGAAGTTTTAAGCTTCCTCTGAGGATTGTGACAGCATTCTGCCATATTCGGTCAATAAACCTGCCTCATCACTTCCAAGGCCTTCATGCACAGCTCAGCAAGGCCTTGATGTTGTGAGGTCCTTTGAATTTTACCTAAAGGGAACTAAAGCCCTTTCACACTCCAGTCCTGCTTTTTGTTTCATTTGACATTACTCAATAAGTTTTGCTGTGTCTAAATTAGAACAGTGTCTAATAGCTGTCTGATTGCATTCATCATTGCTACAGCTTGACAGGTCTGTAGCATGAAGGTCATACCAAATCCCAGTTCACATAAGGCAAAGTTCTGATTTATTGCCATCCAGAACTCTTGTGAGGCAATCACAGCCCCCCAGACTTCTTTACACATATACACTGTGGATTATTGGTTAGAATCACCCTTCTGGATGCAAGGGTTAGGGCTTACCTAGTCAAAGTGTTGGGGAACTCACCCTGCTATATATTGATAGTTGTTTTTATTACTTCTTTGGGGGATGAATCTTCAATTTGCTTTTTGTTATATGTGTTTTCATACCATGCATTTATTTTAAACCCATTGTAATTTTCTTATTGCTGGTTGACCTCTAGGTCAGTGATATGCCCCTCCAAAAATGTTTCTTTTTAGAAGATAATTTTATTAATGTGTTGCCTTATGGTGATACAAATATGATTCCATTATCGATTATGCAGAGAAAAGCTTTGCAATATTACTTGCCAACACACTGCCTATGTACTTTTCACCATGACACTAAATCATTTTTTGTTTCCTACTGTATCTTGCTTCTCACACATATCTGGAAAGGATTTATCATTTGGGCATCTAAAAATTCATAAACCTCTTCCTATCCTGACATGTACAGGACTCCACCTCACTTCAGCAGAAGCCATATATGACGCGTATGAAAGGATATTTAGACCTACAAAGAAATGTTTGCACATCCTTTTCTGCAGAGGTTGAAGAAGTGGTTTTCTCAGTGATGGGTAAACTTATATGCTTTGTATAGATAAGGGATTGATAAATACTATGTTGCTCACGTTTGTAATTGGTAATCTTCCTTTACCTTTTTCTACAACAGCAGTGTTTTTATGTTTTTAAATGTTGGCATGCTGCCATGGACCACATCCAAGCCCTCACCAAACTGCAAAATTGAGGTGACATCAAATAGTCAGCTGAGATTTCCCTTACCAACTGGTGGCACAGGAGTATGGAACCAGTAGTAGAGACTCTAGAGAGGGGTGTCTGTTAAAGACATGCTTAGCAATCTCTCAGTTATGAAACATCTTTAAAACATTGCAGCTGGCAAAAATTAACGTGCTCCATAGGCTGCTGTGGATCATGCCATAAACTGAAATAGCCTCTCTTTGGCTCTAGAGGTTAGGGATGGAAGGGGCAAGGACTGTACCTCTTAATACCTTTTCTGTGCTATGTGTCTCTTAATTCAGTTTCCTCCTGAGTTCTTATACACTGTGTGATGCACAAATGTTAATATATGTCACTGTTGGAAAAATTGCATGTGAAATATGGAGAAATGAAAAACACTGAACACAGACCCTGCAGCTATCCCTGTCAGTTGGATTTCACAGAGGATCTTGAGTGATAGGTCGGCCCAAAATTATTCTTAGGGGCAAGGATCTTGTCAGCTTTGAGTGTACTGTCAATCTGGCTGTTTAAGTTTGTTATTATTTCTTATAAGTCAAGGACTTAAAGGCATTTTTCTCTGGTTTTACTAAGGCAAACCTGTTCTCCCTGTGTTCTCAAAGGAAACTGCCAGAAGTTGTGAGTTTGCTTCACCCACTTCTTTAACTACCCTTAGATGAAGTTTGGGAAGTTGTGTTCATGGAACACCTTTCCATGGCTGAGAAAACTAATTATCTTCCTGTCAACACTAACTGTGCAGCCATGTACTTACGTCTAGATCATATCTGCATTTGCCTGATCTTTGACACTACTCCAAAAGGACTAACGGGAATAGCCCTAGAACAGCCTCTTCACATCTGCTCACAGAGTCTTCAGTCCCTTTTGATCTTCCCAAGATCATTTTGCAGTATAGCTCATGTCCACACAGGTAAACATGGACAATGATAGAACTCATTTGTATGAGCTCTAGCAATTTTTCAGTGGCTTCGTGCTTCTGACAAGCAACAGATCAACTAGCGTGTCTAGCATATTTGACAGGGGGCTGCTTTTGTCAGTATCATGCTTGTCACCAGTTTTTGTTTGTTACTAGTTCCTTCCACATATCTGTTCCTGCTAAGAGTATAACACTCTACATATAAAGTGACTGGCCGTATTATTCTTCCCTGCAGAGGGGCCATTTTCTCCTGGGAGATGTACATTCAGCTCTTCTGTCTTTGGATGTCCCCCACATACTGTATGAATGTTACCATCTCAGTGAGGTCTCTCTGATTACAGATGTGCCTCAGCACAGCCCCCTTGTTCTGCAGCTCTCCTTGTATCAGTGAGATGCTGTCAGCTGGCAGCTCCCTCAGTGCAACGCATCCCTTTCTTGGCCTTGTTTGTCACGACAATATAGGCCACAGTCCTGCAAATGTAGTCCAGTGCCTGGGTTGAAGCATCATGGTCAGTGTGCTAATGGGTCTGGCCCCGAGAGCTTGCAGGTTAAAGAAAATCTGACATGAAAAATAGCTCTGCTAGTGCTGAGTGTCTCTTCAGTGTTCTGTATTTATTCTGTATGCTGCAATCCCTGTCTCTTCTTCCTGTACACCCACCTTCAGATTTCCTAGTGGAACTATCCCCATTTGCTCTTCTCTGTTCACTAGCTATAAATGATTATTTAGGCTGCTGGTTTTTCGATCTATCCTCCTGCCCAGCTAAGCTCTGCTACCTTCAAAACGGAGAGAGTTCATTTCTGAGCACTGAACTCAGACTCATCATAACTATCAGTGAGAATATTACAGACTGAATAAACTGCAGGTTGCATACTGCCAACGAAGCAATTTATTAGCAAAATTTACTTTAAAAATCAAGCTGCTCGAGGACCTAAAGTTTGTTTTAAAAATAGTTGTATCACTACAGCAGAGGAATGATATAAGAGCTGTTACTTAAATGGCATCCTCTGGCTTTTTGTGAAGGCTTCAGAGCCAGAACAGGTAGGCTCTAATAACTCCTTTCCCAGGAAGCCAGGTAAATAAGCCAGGTTAATTAAAGAAAAGGAAAAGGAAACAGGCTGTACCTAGCACACTGAAATTGCTAATTTCAACTGCTCTGGTCTTTTGGGCACATAAAAAGCTTTTTTATTATTATTTTGTTTTCTTTTTTGTTATTTTAAATCCTGCCTAAGCTTACTTTTATGCAGAATGCTGAAATGTCTGTGAAAAGAAGACATCAGTCTCTTGAGTAAAATGTACATCAATATATTCCATAGAAGACTTTGTGTGAGCCAGATCTTGTGTTTTTCAGTCTTATATAATACATGCATTAACGTGATGAGCCATAGTTCAATATTGTTAAGACTTTGAGAGAAAAGTCAGAAAATACAAAATGAATGTTTTGTCGTGCAGCCATGACTGTTCTTTCTCCACAAAGTCATAAAGTGAGGATTCACAGCCAGATATTATAACTTTCAATTGCTATTGCCTTCAGTGGAGGTTTCCAAGGTAATTGCATGGCAGCATTGCCTTGTCATTGTCAAACAAACATTTGAGTCTGCTACAGATTGTTGGTTTATATTCTGTAAAGTCAAGATACAGGATTTGTGGGTTTCTGTTTCTAAAGGGTAGCTGGAGAATTATCTTTGGCAGTGTAATATTTTTGTATGTAAGTTCACTAAGTTAGGCCAAACTCACAGCTTATGATGTTGAGAGACATAATTAAAATGCCAGTTTTGCATTGGTTATTATATCCATAGCACAAAAGAATGTGCAGTTTTCTTGTATTGCTTCAGCCTTCCCTTGGGGAATCTGCCATATATTCTGCATCAGCCTTGTAGATAGCATCCTCTGGTAGACTTACAAATGACTATATCATGTGTTTAATTTGACATGTTCACCCACTATTTAGCACAGTGGGGTTATTAGCACAAGAGAGGCTTTCAGCTCAACTGTAATATAAATAAAAGTAAATGTTTTATCACCTTTGCACAGCTAGGCGCATCATACTTTACATAATCAGGATTTTCAATCACAAAAGATCTTGTCCTGGCAGCTGCCAGAGATGAAAAAAAAAAAAAAACAACCCCAAAACAAAACCTGTAGAGGGACCTGCAGATGAAAGATTAAGCTACAACTGGAGATTTCTTTTTTCATTTATTATGGGTCAGATGCTGTCTAGGCTTGAGGTCCTTGTTTCTCCTAGCACAGACAAGAAAGCTGAGGGCACCAGACAAATTGTCTCATCCTCAGGAATTTTCTGCATGACTTCAGTACAGGCTCTACATAAACAGCAAGTGCTCCAGCATGCTGTGTGCACAGGTCAGGTTGCGAGGAACATTGTACTCTTTATGAAACTCCAGGGTTTTGCAGCTAGGGTTTGGAGAAATCATTCTTCATAGTTTTGAAATTCGAGTCTATAAGGCACATATGCAAAAGTGCATTCTGTTTCCATTTCTCTTTGCTTTGATGAAAAGCAGCTGACAGTATCATATACAATATACAAGAGAATACAGAGCCTTTGCAAATATTGTATAGTTAAGGGTTAATTACCCTATGTTTTTCTTACATTACTTAATAACATGCTTTGGGCACAGTAGAGAAATTCCACTGAACATCAGTCATTGTCTAGTGTTGAATTTCCAATCCTGTGCCATTTCATCTGTCAGAAAATAAAATGATCCTTGTAATTTTCTTGTTATTGCATGATCTTTATAATGAAAATTACAAGGCTACTTATTACAGAGTAAATATAGTGCTCTTTGAGAAATATTTGTACTTTGGAAGATGAAAAGGAGGAGGCTGATGGTAGTTTTCTTTGTTCTTCCTATTTGTTTGCTATCCTGATCTTTCGTTCCTCAGTTTCAACTTTCAGATAAAAGCATTTAGTTGTTCATTTTCATGTGTTAGTTTCGGATTATCAGATTTTTGTCCACGTTGTTTTCTTTCCTCATACCTCACACCACAGCTTAGCTCCCACATCCTTAACTCCTTAGAGACTAGGTAAGTCATTTTGCTGTCTTGTATAGTGACTACATGCTGGCAGGACATTGCAAAGCAGAGTGGCAGGGTGATCCTGGAGCGGCAGCGAGGCCAGCCGTGCCGTGCCAGTGGGGCACGTCGTGCAGGGTCAGCCGTAGCCCTGTGATTGCCGGGGAAGTCCTGGTGCTGGGGCAAGCTGAGGTGGAGCCAGGAAGGCAAGGCAGGTTAATGGTGTACATGGCCATGGGCCCAGAGTGGGCTGCAGAGCTGCTGCAGCGTTGCTCCGGTGCAAGGATGGAGTAACAAACAGATTCAGTTTACAGAGCTGACTGTCAGGGTGACACTGCTAGTATTGTTGAACACACTTTCCAGTGAGGCTTCTTAAGAAGCAGGGGTGGCATCATTTGGAGTGTACAAGGGCAAAAAGCAGGCAGGGTGGCACTGGTCTCTCATCCGCTGCCTCATTTATTTGGTATCCTGTTTGGATGGTTCACTGAAAATATCATCTGAGCACTGAGTGAAAGTCAAAAGGGCAATTAAAATCTTAGGAACTATTAGGAATGACAAAATGTTATTTCTCTGTGGTAAATTGAGAGCACACCCTGCTCTGCGCATACCAAGTGCAGTTTTGGTTATTGCCTCTGAAAAAGAAAGTGCTAACTAATTGTTTTAAACATAGGGCAGCAAAGATAGCCGGAGGTATGGGATAGTTCATGTGTGATGAGATGCTTATTCTTCTGCTCTAAAAAGAGACATCTGGATCAAGGTGTGATGGAGCTTTCTAAAATCATGAGAGAAATGGAAAAGATTAATAGGGACTTACCCATTCTTATTATGTAAGAACTGGAGATAGCCATACAACTACAAGGCAGCAGGTATAAAGCAAACAGAGGAAGCTCACCCACTGCAAATTAAAACTGTGGAACTTACTGCTTAAGGATATTTTAGGTACCAAAAGTATTCAGGGTTCCCAAAGTGACTAGATATATTAATGGAGAATTCCCAGGAATGGTGAGGGAAGGTGGTGATCTGGTTGCATCCTCAATCACAGAATGTCCCTGAACTGCAGTCTGCAGGTCAGGATGGTATACAGAGATATTTAACTCTGTTTGTTTGTTTGTTTCTTATGCTTTTCTCATAGCATCTGTTATTGGCCCATGCCAAAGACAGGATAGTGAGTGAGATGGATTTTTTGTTAGGTTCAGTACATTTGTTTATCTATAGTACTTATTCCTAGCTCCAGCTTCTTCCAAACCAAAGATACCTTTTCTTTCCCAGCAGGAGTCTGAGGAGGGAGAGGAAGGAGGAAGAAGCAGGGCTGGATGATATCTACCTTTCGTGCATTGTGGAGCTCAGTGTTGCACCTGTGTCACAAGTGTGTATGCCCAGCCAGTATTGTGGAGAGCACAATTCAACCCAGTCCTTTTTTGTTCTTGCTGACCTCTCAAAGAGTACTTTCCCAGCTTTTTCTAGCAGACAGTAGTGCTAAGAGCAATGGTTCTACAACATTGTCAAGCCTATTACTTTGTGGCCAATACAGATGGATTACTGAGACCTAACTTTGAAGGTAGTTAGCTTTTAAACTATTTGGATGGAGGATTGGCTCAGCTGGGGAAAAAATGCGGGCAATTATTTCTAACGCTGGGTTTCTTCTTTATCTAATGTGCAATTTTCTGAAATACTGCTGTGTCTTTTATCAAGAAATAGAGGCTAGCTGGCTTGGAAAATCTACGATAAGGAGTCTCTGAGGCAGGAGTAATGGGTTGTGGTAGATTGGGACAAATTAGAACAGTGTTCGGCAGAATTGTTTACTGTACTGTGTACATGCTACTTATTTCAGCCAGTTCCATCATGTTTTCCTTTGTCTCTATCTATTTATTCAACTATTTAATATTGAGATAGTCATTGACATTAGCTTACTTTCCTACATGAGACTCTCCTGAACAACAAAGACACAAAGCATTAGCGTGAAACATAAAAATGCCACATGTCCTCTTAGATTATGCCAGTCTGTCTTTAAATGTTAGCATTAACCTTCAGTTCAGTTGGATCTGTACATACGAGACTGAAAAAATGCAAACTGACACTGTGGTGTATTTTTTATTGCAAATATTTATGTTTGTCTTCAGATCATATTTTCCAGGTACAGAAAGAAGTTAGGAAACTATTATTAGAGTTGTTGGAGATTCAGTTGATTAAGCACCTGTCACCTGAATCCGTGTTATATCACAGCTCTTCTAATTCCGTGGCCATTGCACACGAAAAAAAATCATTGTTCCTTTCAGATACTTGCTACCTTGATTTGTTATTGTCCCACTGAAGGAGGATATAGTCCTAACGATCTCGTGTGCTGTGTTCCCACAACCCACTCTCCATCAAATTCCAAATGTAACAACAAGTAAAAATAAAACTAGATAATGCTCCACAACCTTCAAATGAGAACAATAAATATAGAGAGAGAAAGGGGAAAAGAGAGAGAGAGAAAGGAGATGTGCATGCATGTGCCAAAGAATTTGTTGCAGCAAAGTTAACTTTTGCATTCAATGCCACGGACTGCTGGCCAGCAGCCACGCTGTTGTCTCTTTTATAATGACTGCAACAGGTGGGAGCAGAATTAAAATGGGGAAATGGGTGAAAAACCCATGAATGAGGCACCCATTGATCCTACATTCATGCAATCACCCCAGTGGGTTGTTGCATGAATGTAGCATCAACATGTTCACAAGTTAGGCAAGGCATACTTCTTGGCATAACCAGTAAAGCAGGGGAAAGCGCTCTCGCTGGAAAGTCACAGTTAGCTGTGGAAGCAGAGATAGGAAAATGATCAGTGACAGCAGTCTGTAGCTGACCATCAAAAATTCTGCTTTGCTCTTTTTTTCCTCCTCCCCTGTTTCCCTCAATAGACGCCCATCAAACTGCAATAGGATTTCTGCTGGCCAGTTTGTGTCTTGTAAATTGACAAGAGAGGGGAGAATCACTTTGCCCGGAATCCCTGCTAAATTACATGAAAACAGGATTTATGCTGCATGTAAACTGTGTAAATCCAGACAGCTTTTAAGTGGAAACCAATTTTGTAGTGTGTTAAGTATCATTGATTTGTTAATCTGACAATTTTTTTAAACAAGCTGATGTGGATTAGCCAGTTCTGATTGTATATCTCCTATCAGTCATTTGAGTGCTGGATAGCTTGGTGAGTGAAGCACTAGAAATTAACCTTTGAAGCCCCTGCCTATAAATAAATTATTGATCCTTAAAAAAGAATCAGGTAATCTCATTAGATATAGTTTTCTGTAGCCTGAGTCTAAATCCTGCCATACAGAGTCACTTATCATAATGGACAATCTTTTTCCTGAAGCAGACAGGAACTAAGCTACAATAGAAAGCAAATCCTGCAGGAATTGGTACAGAAGAGCAGTATCAAGAATTTCCAACCAGTTTGATGCTTAAGGGATGTTTTGTTTCCCCTCCAAATAATTCTAAGGGCTTTTAGCTTTTATGTATGCTTTTATAGCTGTATATCCAATAATTCTCAGTCAGGAAAAAAAGTGTCTCTGAAATTTCATGCATGATGGTATTCTGGAGCCAGGCAGAAGTAGAAGGAATGAATTTCTGATCCATGACATAACAGACACAAGTGGAAAATACATAGCAAGGAATGTAATATTGAAAGGCAGAAGTGATACAGAGTTCAGTACTTAACATATAAATGACTGTTCAGAAGTACTCTACAGAAAAAATAGTTAACATGGTGTCAAAAGGTAAGTGTACACGCGGTGAGGCCTAGTGTTGTTAGTTTTTACAACTGCAACTCAGTGATCTACTGAAACGAAGCAAAGTCAAGCGAGCATTTTAATGACATGAGAAAAAAAAACCCTAACCTTATGGTTATTTTCAATAACTTGACTTTCCCTTTTGCAAAAGGAAAGAAAAACCAGAGGAGACTCATGCCTGAGCTCTGTTTCTGTGCTGCTGGGGAAAGGGGAGACAGCGTGTTTGGGAGGGAGAGGGGATTCCTGGGGGGCCACCAGATCTGACTTGGCTTATCAGCCTGCTGAAGTGTTAGCATCAAGGTCAGAGACATTCCAGTCCTGACGTCTAGGATCTGCATCAGCATTCATAGTGCCAAGCTATGTGACTCTGGGATCCCACTAGATATAAATTTTCAAAAAGCCTTTTTTTTTCCCAATTGGAAATGATTGTGCCATCAGACTCATCGGTACGCTGAAATGCCTGTACACAAGGGAGGGAGGTGAGGGGCATGTGTACCCCACCCCAAGCCTCTGCAGTTGGACTCTGTGCCCTGCGGGGTTTCATACATGCAGGTAGTAATGTTGGAGATGTGCTCCTATACCTGTCTATTCAGATTTCAGGCTCACATCTTAGAAACACTGCATGTTGGAAGAATACAGAAGAAAGCGTAGCTGAGGGAGAAAATGTGCATGCTCTAGATATGGGAAGTAATTCAAATATCAGAAGAAATAGTGTCATATACAATGTCTAATTTAATGAAGTTTTATTGGACTTGTGGTAATGGAATTATTGCGAGTTTAAAAAAGACATTAGACAAGACCAACTAATTACAAGGCATAGCATATCTCTGTGTAAGGTGGTAAAGATAAAAGATGTATGCTGTTACTCTGGATTAACTCAAAAGTTATTTGTGGCCATGTAAGTAAAGACTAGGAGTATCCTCTAGTGCGGTGCGGCAGCTGTTCTGTACTAAATTGCTAGCGTAATCTCATGAAATTGCTTGCACTAATTCATTTCAGCGTACCGACGAGGCTGATGGCATAATGCTGAGCTGTGGGGGTTCTCTCCTGCCCTCTACATAGTAAAGCATATCCATTTTCCCCTGCGTTCCTAGTCCACTGCAGCCACTGAGCTTGGGGTAAATTGTAACAGCCTTGGAAATTTATGGCCGCAGTGCAAGTGCAGCATTCTTCTCTGACCCATCGAAAAGGCCTGTCCACCTAGCAAGTGCTGTCGTTTCTCTTTTATGCACAAGGGGCAAAATTAAGTCAATTTGTGTGTGAGCATGATGTCTAACCAGAGCAGAATATTTTTCTATATTTTGCAGAAATCTGTGGGTATTTGAAAATAGATATTCCTCCACCAGGTGGAAATCATTCAGTATTCCTTCATGGGTACTAGTGTACCAGTTTTATACCTCCTGAGTAAAGTGTTTATCCCTCTTGATTAAAAAAACCACACACTGGACTGGACTTCAGCTGTACAGTAAAAATGATCAGGAATTGTTTTGTTATTCTCAGTATTATTTTTGAAGTGTTGCAGAAAGAGCCGGATGTTAAAGTGTTTTGTTTATTTCATAAGCAAATAATAAGTCATGCGCCATAAAAACAGATAGGCCATCTTTGATGTTCATTGACAGATCCAAAGCAAAGCATTCTTTATGAGAAAACACTGCATTGCTAATAAAGTGATTCCAACAGCCGAGCTTGTGCTGCTTAATTTGTTTCCATGGAGTGATATTATAATTCTGACATACTGAAAAATCGCCTCGCAGAGACTCATATTGCATTTGTTGCTGAGTGCATCTTTGATATAACATTTGTTATTGTAGTGCTTGGGGTGTCTTCAGAGGAGTAATATTCTAAATGAACCTGGCTGTATTATCCCTTTAATGTAGAGTAGAATTTTGCATTAAATTTTCAGCTTATTTCAAATGTGTTTCACAAGTTATTCATCATGAGTGGTCTGTTCAAGAATAGGGACAGTATATCAATATAAAATCAGAAAAATCCTTAACTCTCTATCTTTGGGGAACCTCTCAGGTCATTCCAATTTTTTCTGTTAGAAGAACAGACAGCATGATCTCTTGTATTTATGCCTGCCTGTCAGGTTTTTTAATAGTAGAAACACGAATCACTGTTTGTAATGCAGGATTAGCCTGTCTCACACAATGTTATTAGAATTAGACCTGACTAGAGAGCGACTTAATTTCTTTTTCTTCTGTATTTAACTTTAGTTTTCATCCCACACCAGCTTTTACGCTCCCAGGAACGCTCTGCCTCTTATGTTAGAGTAAATATTGAAGAACATATGTATTATTTGTCTGGATTTGCACAGACAAAAAATGAGAGCAGTATGTAGTCCCCCCTCTGTGGGCTTCTGTGTTCTGAGCTGCCAGTGAAATGTAAAAAGATTGTACTATGATGTCCTATTAGACCTCAAGACTGGAAGGACAGTTTGCATTGAACACAGGCATTTTTCATAATTATGTTGCCTGCAGGGTTGCCACCTGCCCTAATGATTAAGGTGAAATGCAAAGCCGTCCTCATTTCACAAGTGGAACTTTGCCATGTTCCCTCACAGAGAGCAGTAAGATATGCATACATGTACTGCTCTTGCGAAGGAGGAAGAAAAATATTAGAATTAGGTAACAATTAAGATTTCAACTCCATTATGAGAGTGCTTGTCACTTTTAGACAATTGCTTCATTCTTTAGTGTTCTGGAAATGGTTTTCTGTCATAAAGTCCCTATGAAAAAGAGAAAATCATAGCCATTCATCCAGATATGTCTGTACTATTCTGTGAGACATAATATATTCCATGGCTTTTTAAAATTCTCTTTTGGTTGGATGGGTTTATTGTCCATGAACATTTATTTTTAGAGTAGCCTGGGCTTGCCTCGTAGTCTGAGTCATTTATGTAGCAATTTAAATATTTGTCTAAGCTCTCAGTGAAAGGCTCATGTTGAAGTCTTATAAATGCTGCACAGATTAAAGGAATAGCATTTTTTATATACTGTTTATACAGAATGACGTCATACCCCAGGAAAAAAAGAAATGCAAAAGTAGAAAGAAAAGCATTGCTGTTTCTGGGTCACTGAATATTGTTTGCCATTCTCCTTTCTCCAATAGTAATTTTGTGCTTGCTTATGCACATGTGAGTAAGAGAGCGAGACCTACATGCGTACATCTTGGTTTTTCTGTCAGATATTTTTCTGAGCTTGGCATATTGATTTTCCTGTAGTGTGGACAGAAAATAACCTTTTAAAATTGCATTTTAATATCCTTGAACACTAGTTTTGTAATTAAAGAGATGGAAAGCCGTGTTTGTTCTCTGGCACCTGGCCACATCTTGTGTGATAGTACAATAGCTTATTCTACATTTCATAGTCTGTGTAAGAAGCTCACTTGGTAAAATAAGAGTGAGATGGAAATTAATTGCAACATGGATTGCTGAAACTGTTCCTTCTGTCTGTCATTCCCAAAATCGTAAGAGGACGGTTTCCTTAATTCAACTTTTAAGGCAAAAAAGAAGAAATATTTACTCTCCAAATCTGATTCTCAGTGCTTGGGCTTTACAATGTACTTCTGTTATCAAGCCATCAGCTGGCTGTTTGAACTTTGGTTTAATTTCAGCTTAGAAAGCTTTTAGCGTTTTCTGTGTTGCATCAGTTTAATTCTGGCATTCAGAAATGACAATCTTTTAAAGATTTGCCCTTCAATGACTGGCAAACGAAATTCTTCTATAATTATTTTTGCCTTGTGTTGACTTTTATTCAGGGATAGTTGGATTTGCCCTGAGAAGACAATCTCCTCACTTATAAAGTCTCCACCACATGCTGAAAGCTCCTGACCTCTCACTTGCCTTCTCAAAGGTACTGATCATCATCAAAGGCCAGTGCCAGAATGAAGGTGGGAGTTTGAGAGAATAAGGTTTGCTTTAGAGATTTCAACTACTTTTTGAATAAAAGATGAGAAAACCTTTCATGAATTGAGCTGATTGAGCTAAAAACCTAGTATACTGAGAGTGAAGAGCTCCTTTCAGCCCAGATCCCTGCAATGAGATTTTCACTACCAAGCTTTATATGGTGGAAGGTATTGAGTCTTCCAAAAGAAGTTTAGAGCAGCTCTGTTGTATCTCAACATAAAAAAAAAAAAACAACCCAAAAAAACCAAAAAAAAACCCTACCTGGCTGTAGGAGCCTTATACTTGCTGATTTTCTGACTCTCTGATGTTATGAAGAAACTGTAGGAGTAACTTCTGTTAATTAAGAAGCATTTTTGAAAAAAGAAATTATGTTGTTTCTGTAAAATTTACTTCAATTTGACAAAAGTCAGTACTTGCATGGAAAGAAGGGAGTCTCCTTTTTATTTCTGTTTCTGCAGCTGCTGTATTTGAGCAGTAAAGGTCGTAGTTCAATTTCTCATTACAGATAGACAGCACAGATTTTGTTCTGTTGCATGACTTTAGATTTCACTGACTTCACTGAGAATTGCATGGATGAATTTACGCCTGTAACTTGAAGTGGAATATCGAGCAAACAGATGGTACAGACTAATAGTCAAATATGTTTGCAGTATTGCATGGAGTCCCTGAAGTCTTAGTTTCTTGGGCAATACTGAATTTTTTTAGAAAATTTCTCCCTGCTAACAGACTCTTTTGACAGTTCATCATGTAGCGGTGCAGCATATGCAGAAAACTGCCAAAAATTACATGCAGTGGTATGCTGGCATTGTGCAGCTCAGTACAATTCAGGGTTTGCTGATGTTAGTAAATAGTACTTGTTCAAGTCTGGTCTAAATACTGTTTTAAAAACACAAAAAGCAAGCAAGAAAGCAGGTTCTGAACTGAAATGGCAGGTCAATATTCCTGCTGATATTTTCTGTAGTAAAGATTAAAAGAAAGACCCCAATAGGAAATGGCTAACGTGGTTCGTTACTTCTAGTCATTTGGCTTTAAAGCATCATTAAAAGAAACAGTGAGTAGCAGCACAGGGAAGGCCACAGTTTTGCACAATGTGAGAAAGCCAGGCCAGCAGAATTTTCTCTAATCTGAGATGCTCTATTTGCTGCCAGTAGTCAAACTTTATGTGATCCTTTCCCAATTCCATTGTGGTCCCTTTGCAGAATTTTTGCATAAGTACTTCATGAGAGCAAAAATACCTTTTGTGTCTTTGGCTGATTTTGAAATTAAGTGCATACAAATGAAAATGTAACCCGTTCAGTCAGGCAACTAACATCTCTGGTAACCGGTTAGAACAGGACAAGTATTGTATCCTGACAATCAAGCTTTCATGAAACTTTCTTGAATATTAGCTTTAGCAACCTTTCTGATAGCAAAAAAAACTGTATTGGTCTTTTTACTGACTTGAGCTGTCACAAATCAATCAAGAAAAAAGAAAATTAACATAATACTGTTTGACAGGGGTATTAATCAGGAGAAAAGGGGTTTTAAATTCTGAATATTTTTTTTAAAAAGCGAATAGATTTCTTATTGCAGATTAATCTTTGCAAAAAGGGACACTTAAATATATCCTTTATTGGCCCACAGTCTTTTTAACAAAGTATTAAATTTTGTGTACATAGCCAATTTTTTTGCTAGTATGAACATGCATAAGCACCATTGACTTAATTGTAGCTATGCTAGTTTGCTTGAGCTGAAGAACTGCTCAAGAAATTTGTAGTTTTAGAGAGACTTCTAAAGACTACAGGAAAGACCTTCACCATCTTAACCTCTGGGTACATAAACCACATGCAAGTACTGCTTGTCGTGCTCTCTGGTTTAGCATTGCCCAACTGCAGAGCTGAGCTTTGCAATCTAAATACATGCCTGCTGACATTGAAAGGACAGAATTCAGTACTTCTTGCTTTTGAAAATATCTCCTTTTATATTTTTTCCCCAAAGGAATCTATATAATTTAAGCACTGTAATGTATCTCTTTTTGGGCATATATTTGTTTTACCTTGCTATCTACTTATCTAGATTACTGTACAGAAAAATATCATGTGGAAACTGATGCCATTAAAATGGCATGAGTACAAGTAAAGAATGCCATGTAAATTTTGCTTCACTTTTCTGTTTTTACCAGTTATATTATTTCTTACACCAATTGTAAGGTGGCCAGTACAAGATATTTGTGTACTAGAGGGTTGTCTCCCAATTTGTAAATATACTGCTGACTGCAGTCAACAGTAAATTTACAAAAAAATAAATCATCAGATGTTTTAGTGTGCCCAACAGGCTGAATGCTGCTTGCAACATTTTGAAACAGATCCATAGCTAAGACATATTATACTTGCTGAGAAAAGTTCTGATACCTTTAGGTAAGGCAAGGGAAAAACCACTGTGCATCTGTTGAACAAAAATTAATTTGGTTTTCTTTCTTGGGGAGGAAAAATATTCCATGACTGAACCTACCCCAATCACAACAGATCACCAAAATAGGTACTGGAAGCAGAAGTATGAGTTAATGGGTCAGAGAACTTCCATTTGAAAATGTGGCTGGAATGCATGATCAACACTGAGAATTCAGGAGGTAAATAAATAAAGCCTTTTGTTAATAATAAATCAGTAGGTAAACCTAGTGATTACAAGCTGGTTTCATGAGAGGGTTTTGAGTGTGATGTGTGATTTTATGATTGATGGTGGTTAGTAATAATTGATCTTCCAGATAAAGTTGTGTGCCTACATGAATCCCCTGCATTTTAAAACCTGCAGATATAGGGCTTGGGACTTGAGATGACAAATTATTCACAGAACAGTTTTATCACCTTTCTTTCTTTAAAAATCAAATCTTACACAAAGGATGATAACTCTAAGCACAGTGTAGGTCTACAAATTAATGAAGCTTTAAGTTTGGTTACATTAGAAAATTATCTAGATAACAACGTAGAAAAAACCTCAATAATTTACTATTTACAAAAGTATTGCTCATGAAGGTTGTAAAAGAAATTGTGAAAATGGTTATAATAATACCCTTCTGTGGGATCTGTGAGAAAACATTTCTACATCTTTAACAATGCACAAGCACAAGCAGTATTCCAAAGATAGTCTTATGTGCTTATATACTGTAAATTATATACTTGATATTCTTCATAATATCTTCTCTTTTCAGTAAAATATTTATGCATTCCAGAGACTCTCCTTAGTTTTGTCTTTGTTCATGTTCACATAACATCAAAAATGAGAAAAGGTCACCTGAAACATCAAAACATTTAATTAACACAAGCACAGTGAAGTCACTTCATGCTTTGAAATCATTGTCAGTTCCCGTAAGAGTGACCGCACTGTCACCAGCACAGGATTGCTTTTCACTGTAGGAGACACAGACAGCAGAAAGGTGTATTTTTTACACCAATATTCCAATTAGTTGAACAGGTTGGAAGAGACTGCGAAAATGACATAAGAAACAAATGCACACTAATTACAGGATTTCAAAACTGTGAAGTTTTGCATGAAAGTCTAGCCCGCCTCCCTCTTCTTGCCACCCCGTTGCCATTCCCATTGTTACCAGGCACGGTGCAGGGCTGTGCTCTTCCTGGCATCCCTGCGTGCTCAACAGGGTTGTCTGGGCTGGACTGCACCGTGCTGATTACTTGTACCTTGCGTACGGAGTCCTGGCTGCTATGTCCTACTGTAGCTAGAGATTGGCTGTGCTCTGGATGGATACCCCCTATAACAAGCATCTCTGAGCTGCAGGCTTCCCTTGCCACCTTCCCTTGCTGTGCATGCACGGCAGACCAACGTGCATTTCCATATATATATATATATATATATAAAAAAAATCATTGCTATATTGCAACTACTGCCGTTAGAGTGCTGCATTGCCAAACTTTTAGAATTATTTTTATGAATATGGAACGTTGTTCATATCTGTACTCCAGACAAATACAATTCTACGTGGAGCAGTCAGAACAAAAAAGACACACGTCCATTAATTTTCTAAGCATTCGGTGGTTATTCTTATGTATTTGAAACATTTTTCAGTTGCAAGCTTGGTTTACTGTTAGCGCTGTGGAAAGATACCCTTTGAAGTGCACCAACAGGTATTCTTACATGGTTATGTTCAAAGCTCACAAAAGGGTATGTACTTTTCAGAATTAACAAATGTTGATGCAGACATAAATTTTAAGTGAGAGAAATGGAAGTTACACTGTGTTCACAATGTAAATGTGCAGTTTGCACAGAACTAAATTTGATGGGAAAATTTACATGCTCAAAGTTAAGCATGTGCAGAAATGATCGGGATTGCAGCTGTTGGGTGAAACGAAGCTCATCTAACCTTAAAAGTCTGAAAGTTTCTTGTGTGAATCTTACCTAGTCACCTTAGACTCCTCAATTAATGGAGATAAGTGGATACCTTTTTGGGGCCTGTCTCAGATGATCAGAATTACCCTGTGAAGGTGTGCATTTCCTTTTCTTGACTAAAAAGGAAGCATGCAATGAATATATTAGACTCATATAGCCAATATTTAGATGCTAAAATTCAGGGAATTGAATCTCACCCAACTGTACCATTTGGGAAAAGATGAAATTTAAAATGCAAAGCAGGAAATAATGCTACAAACATATGGTAGGAGATAAGATGTAGCACGCAACCCTACAGTAGAGATATAGAAGCATATAGATGCTTGTAACTATGGTCAGTGAAGACGTCATATGATGAATGTATAATTCTCTGAGGCTACAATTCAGGCAGGGCTCATCCCACCGCCAGCCAGGACCAGGCAGATGGGGGTCACCGGGGCAGCCCCTGCACCGGGCATCAGGCACCTCCCTGGGGATGGGGATGGGCTGAGGCCGGGCCTGAACGTGGCCCCATGGGTGGACCCGGCCCGGCAGGGCCCGTGGCTGGGCAGGGCTGTGGGGCGCTGGAGACCAGCCCTGTTGTGGCATTGCTGGGACAGGGGCTGATGGCCCTGAGGGGCTGACATGGAGTCCTGGGCTGTGGGGAGCCCTGGGGGGAGAAGCAGGGACAGTCAGGGCTGGTGGTGGCATCAGGGCCCTGGCACTTGCATGGGTTCTCAGTCAGCTGTATTTATAACAGCAGCCATTTTTTTTGCTTTCATTTACCAGTTTATGCAACATTAAAGGGTTGATTTAATTTTTCCTTTGCCTTCTCACTAGAGAACATAAGTCATACAAAGTGATAATTTTAAGCAAAAACAAAACCAGAAGCTAATTCTGTCTGAGAAAAAATATGTGAAGGCTTGGGTAATCAAATCAGTAGTAGTTAGAATCATAGTTTAATTACAATTGTAGCTGAAAATGTGTGTTCAGACCAGTTGAAATCAGGGGATTTATGATGTTAAGAGACATTAAACTGTCCTTCCTAAGTTTTGCTTCTTTATTCTTCTCTTAGAGATACATATACTTATATGAACAGACTAAAAATATCTTTATATCTTTATGAAGAGAATACCACAATGTAAATTGTAAATTTATGGTTGCAAATTTCTGTAACTTTGAATGTACCTTTCATTCATAAGTACAGAATTTGGAGTTAAACAATAAAGCAATATGAGAGTCAAGCAACAACAAAATTATTCAAACAAGTCATCTGGGGTATGATGGAACATTTAGAAGCAAATAATATGCTTAACTTTAATTTAAGTGATAAATGCTTAAACAGAAGCAAAGAAATTACTTGTGGTGAGTTTATAAAGATGCTGGTGCTTTGAATTGGGTATAATCCCTTCATAACTTAGTTTCCTGCTCAGACTCAGGCTCATTCTGAAGACATCACATTTGGTATTATGTGTCCTATTGCTTTGAAGTCAATGGAGTTATGTCAGAGGAAAAAGTGATATAAAAATACTAAAGATTTGCATCAATTTTATACTTCTTGCATCTTTCTCTGCCCTCACAGTTAGCAAAAACCTGTAACAGCCATTGTAGTAGAGAACATATGAAACACATAGTTTTGAATATTAGGTGAACTAATAAACTATTTAGCTGCCATTTTATCAGTCTGCAAACACCCTCAATCCTGAGTTTTGGCTTCTGATTAAAGGCAATTGTCCGTGCATTTGCATAATTTCCTTTTATACTCTTATGTGTAATTGTTATTGATTGATTTATTTAATATTCCTATGGTTTGGTTTATGTCTGTGGAAATTTCATGTATGCCTGTATTTTGTCAAGTAATAACTGGGAAGAGGGAAATGGAAAGTTTCAGTAATTGTTGAGACCAGTGATTATAAGGGTTTCTGTACAACAGAGGGCATAAAACTAATCCTCAAAGCATTCTAGACAAAATAGCACAAATCCGTAAAGTGAAGATTATTTATTTCATGCAGCACACGCTAGTTGCACATCAGAGACTCAGAAAATACATTTTTCTTTTAATGTTTGGTGTGCATAGTTTGCCAGTGAACCCGTTGGGTGCTGTGCTTAACTTGTAAAAATTTACAAGTTGCCATGTGTGTTTGCATATACATGAATATGTTGATGGATATTTGGATGGTTTTGTGGGTGAGAAGACAAATAGTTCTTAATGCTGTTCAGCAGAATAGGTATTTTTTTAATCTCTTTTTATTTATGGAATGGTTATTTGTCTATTGCCTTTGTCTCTAGTCACAGTGCAGACATTTCACATCATCCAAGACTTTTTCAAAATTCCCAGATATTTGGTAAGAATGGGCACAGCATTGGAGCATGTTTTACAAAGGTCTGCTTACAGAACAGAAGAAATTAAAGTAGAAATAGGAAATATCAAAAATACATCCAGAAATATCCAAAATGAAAGGAAGGTGTTTCGATCTTACTTCTTTTTTTTTTTCCATGTTTCTTCTTTATTTCTATTTTTTCCTCAAATTATTGTTTGACAACAGTAATGTCCATTGTTTCCTCAAGTTATTCTGCAATGTGAAGATCTGAATGGACTTCTTACAGATAGCAGAAGGCTGATGTGTGTCAGTATAATTCAGTATTGCATGCATTTGACATTTCTGAACTCATTGCTAGAAAGCATCATGCAAACAGTGACATGGTTTTTAAGTTTTCTCTCCTCCTTTGCTGGTAACTTCAGGATGTCTTGTATAATCAGCTTTCAAGATCCAGGGAAAGTCTGGACTTTGAAAAGTGTCCTGATTTCAGCTGTT
>VZTL01035135.1:387-19651 GCA_013400535.1 Scopus umbretta | reverse complement strand
TTTTTTTTTTTTTTTTTTCCTTCCCCTTAAGAGCTGCCTTGTAACCAGACTGCAGAAAAGCAAACGAGGTCCCACCAGCCTGGCCACTGGGTTTTCAGCACACCGCGTACTCGGCGGAGGAGGCCCCGCAGTCGGTTATGGGGTACGGGGGGTAGCGCAGGAACGGGAGCTCCGCCACCGACCACTGAGCTCCTTAAAACTTGTGGCAAAATGAGGATCGGGGAATTACATCGCAGGCGTCCTTTTTTTTTTTTTTTAATCTAGCCCTTCCCTGAGGATCGTTAGTGAAGTATTTATTGCATGGAAGAATCTAAAGAAGGCGAACTGCGCGTTCCCGGCTAACAGACCTATTGCCACGGGAACGTGCGCGCGCTGCAGCACTACGGCGAAAACCCGGCGGGGGAAGAGCCGCCAGCCGCACGCTGGACTTTCCCGTGGTATTTCTGACACAGCCTGTTTCAGTCAATGTGAAACGTCCATTCGTAGCTTTGGAGAGATAGTTGAGTCTGAGTGCTTGTAGAGTCGGTGTGGGAGGACGTAAGGGTGTATTTGGGAGTGCTGACCAGCCTGGCGAAAGGAAACCATCTGCGTTCTGAGACGGTGCTTGCCTGGATTGAAATTCATTCACACATGTGAAAGCGAACCCACACGTGGAATTCACCTCAGCGTGAACTGTCGCCTGCCTCCAGCACTCGCTATGTAATCGCCTTCAGTTTAAAAAAAAATAATAAAAAATCAGAGTTCTGCGCAAAGCACGCACGTAACCTGGTGGCCTACCTGCAAAGTGGGTTGGACGTGGTTATGTCTGTGAGGTTACAGGAGACCTTCTGGGAAAGACAAAGGCTGCAAATTATTTTGCAGGACTAATGTAAAAGTCCAAAGTACTCCCTTTAAAGTAATTTTAATTGCTCCTAATACTACTGCTAGCTAAACATCATGTCAGGCAATTTGAATAAAAATAATGCCAACAAGAAACTATTTGGTATTTTTTGGGCAGTGGGGGTTGATGTTAAAGCTTCGCTACTGTATGTTTCAGCTGGGAGTCCAAACTCTGCCCCCCAAGCCCCTTTCTAGGGTCGGTGGGAGTTCTGGCTAAGTTGAGGACATAAACGTGACGTTCCACTGCGCTAACTTAATTTTACTGTAATTTCCTTTTCATTATAAGCCGTTACTGAAAGCACTCGGCAGTCTTGAAATACAGTTCTGCACACAGCCCCGACCAATTACGCCACCGTGCTTTAGATCTAAATACGGTAGTAACAAGCACTGAAGCTCACTTGCTTTTTTCAGATTACCCTAGGTCCTAAGGCAGAGCCCTCGTCGTCCTACCACATTTTTGGTGCTACGTATGTAATACAGCTACCTAATGCTGCCACATGTCTCAGGAGTCTGTCTTGTCATTTTGCTTGCGGGTCGGGGAGGGCGGGCAGACGGCTGCGTCGACTTCTGTACGATGACATCAGACAGCATTACAGCATGATTCAAAGCTGCCATAGCCATTTACTCCATTTTCCTGCCCGAAGCAGAGTCACAGGAAGGACTTCTGAGCCGGGGAGCCCTGCTGTCGTGAAATGCCTACGGGGTGTGCAGCAGCAGACGTGCTGGTATACGCTGTGTCGCCGTGTGGGTGCGTGCGCGCTCACGTTCGGAAGAGATTTTCTGCATGAAAAGACAAAGGCAGCTCCGCAGGGGAATTTAGGTGCATAAACACCTACTGAGGAACCGAATTCCCATTCAACATAATTAACTAAAAGCTACGTATGTGTCTACAATTCTCTGAACGTGGTGTTGAATAAATCCTTACTTCTTTTTTTAAATAGCCATGAGGACTTAAGAATGGAAATTTTGGCCTCTGAAATGCCACAAATGTTAGAAAAGTTTTAGATGGGCTCTGCCAGAGCCCATCACACAAAATCTGTGTGATGTGATAGCACCTTATGAAATTGCAACCAGGTGATGGAAAACCAGAAGCTGAAAAAACTGAGCAAAGAACGATCCAGAACCATATCATGTGAATTCAGCAAGCTTTTTCAGCTTGTGGTATTCAAGAAGATTTTAATTTACTGAAAAGTACTAATTATTTAAATTTATGTTCTGAATATCACAAAATCATTTATTCGCGTTGTAAATTCTAGGATTAGCTTCACCGATGGCTCACTGTGGCATCTGGTGGTGTGTTGCCACTCCAGTGGTACAGAAGCTCTTCCAGTAGGAATGCTTGCACGGATAAAGTAAAATTCATGGGATGTGGGAACCTGCTCAGTCAGCTTGGAATTCACGTTTCATTAATATTAATATTAATAAATTTAATTGTTCCTGATGATTGAGGGAAAAAAGGGAGATGTAAACAATCAGAGACTAGGGGACTTACGGGCAAATGTGGAAGTGTCACTTTCCAAATGACTGCTAAAGAAATCCCTTAGCGCAGCCGAGCCTGGGGCTGCAGCTCTGCGCTGGCCCGGCACACTGCCTTCAGTGCCACAGCCCGGCCGCACTCTGCTTCTCAAGAGTTGCCATACAGTTAAAAAAAGAGGAAAAAAAAAAATGGAAAAAAAAAAATCCGAACAATTACAAAGCTGGTGCTTCTTAATAACGTCAGGGGATAGTTCCTACTGTACTAACTAATTTGTAATTTCATTTTTATGTATGGGGTACTTTAGCTCTCCTATGTGCACAGGTGGTCTTCGTAACACCACCCTCTCCCAACACCCGAACCCAAAGCGATTGCTGGGCATGGAGCAACCTCAGCAGATTTCCCTTCCATGCACTTGTCCGGTTTGCCTTGAGCCTGGCGCAAGCCCCTCGCACACCAAACGGCCTGTGCAGGAACTCGGAGAACTGGTGGGTTTAAGTGACGTCAGGGACACATCGGCTAACGGGAACGCTGACGGCACCCTTCGTAGCTCACGCCTTCCGCTAACTGTGCACAGGACTGCAGCAAAACGCCACAAAGTGTATTTATACCTCTGTGGGAGGAACACTAGGTCCATGTAGCAGACAGGGCTTTACGCAGGACGGCAGTATCGTCTTTTGAAGCTTAGTTTAATTTGAAGTATAATTACCTTGGTCAATGTGCGTTTGGTGGGAAGAGAAGAAAGGTTTAAGACTTTCTAGAGGCTCTTGCAAGCAGAAAAGTAAAATGTTCCTGGCCGTGCCCACGTGCTATAGCTACACTCCTCTGACTTGGGTCTTTCCGGGTGTTGCTATTCCGGCTGGAAAAGGTGCGAGTGAGCCTGGCCCTCCCACGGCAGGTTCCGGTTCGCCCTGCAGTCCATTGCCATCGGGGTCATTCAGGTCAATGGAAACTGGATCCCCTGAAAAAATCTCGTGGGAGGTTTTCTTATGGTTTTCTGTCCTGCTGCCGGTTACAAACACGACGGACACCTGAACTGCTGAGCCAACAGCAGTTTTGTGAAGTTCTGTGCTGTCAGTATTCTCTCTTGGGAACAGCACCCGGACTTTTACCTTAAGGCTTTTCAAACCGTGTACTTCAGTGGGAAAGCTCTTCCCAGGCTCGCTCAGTGTCATTCGCTGCTCCCCCTGTGATGCGCCGTGTCTTAGATTAAATCTGCTCCCGGTCACTTTAAAGAGACTGTCACTCAAATAAAGGATTGTATAAAGGTTAAAGCCTCACTGACAGTGAATATAGCGAGCGGGGGCTAGCACAGCCTGGACCAGAGTAAAAATACAGAACAGCGTAAGCCTGGGGGAACGGGGAATGTAAGTAAAGGGGCTATAACTTCCAATTGAGAAGTTAAACAATAAAATTAGCAGCAACAGAAGAAGTTTTACTGCCACCCATCACAACCTTCTTCCATTTATGAACCATACCTGTCTAACCTCACTGTTCGTCCATTCAGTGTGTTCACATGGAATCAACTAAAAGTGTCAAACAAAGGAAGTTAACCAATTTTCATGTAGGTTATTTATACCTAGGTCCCAGAGTTGACAGTATAATTTATTAAGTATCTCACCCTGTATAGTGACATTTTTACTAATTAATATGGAGCCAGCTATACACACTGCATATGTACAGGTATTTTCATAAGGCATATAATATCTTTGCATTGAAAATAAATGAACATTATTAAATTTAATTTAATATATACTTTCTTTGAGGTGTTTATGAAAATATTTTTTCTCTATATTTTCGTATGTGACATGATAGAAATATTTCATGGGAAGTACAGGTTAATATATTTTATCTTTATAAAGGCATATACAACTTTGAGGCAGTGTTTCTGATGGACAGCAGAATTCCTAAAGAATTTGTATGTGCTTCTGTGTTTTGAAATCATATGAAATTGACCTTAAGAAGTAACTTGATTAAAAAAACGCACCAATGCACAGCCAGAGGCTGACAAGTAAAACTAATACATAGCCACATGAACAATATATTTATATAGTTAATATATTTTTTCAAGATGATTGGTACTAACATATAGTATTATACATTTGGCACTACTGTTTGCCATTGGTCCAGCAATTGGCAAAAAAATTTGTTTCCTATGTATAAATCTGTTTGAACATTAGATCTGGCTAGACATATTTACTATTTATAAAAAAATATTTAGACAGTAAGCTCACGTTGAATAACTAGGTCTACTGTATTCTGGAAACTCTTCAGTAGTAATACCGCTTTCTCATGTTCCATATGTACAAAACTGTGTCCGTTTGCCTGTAACACAAAAAGAAGAGGAGGAGAAATCAAATGAGATTCTATTTGGGGGAGCAAAGGGATATATGAAAACTAAAAACAAGGGATATATGAAAACTAAAAACAAGGCTAAAATAAATAATAAGCATGTAACGATTTCTCACAAACAGGAGTTTGACTCTTCCACTGAGAGAACACATTTCTCTTTTCCTCCATCGGACAGATACCGCACCCCCCTGCTTCGAGCAGGGGCCGGGCTAGGTGACCTCCGCGGGTCCTTTCCAACTTAAATTATTCTGTGCCTCTATGATATTCTGCGTATTTTCTGAAGAAACAATAACTCTGGGATGTAAAGAGTTTCAAACGCTGTGAAGCCCAAGGAAAGCTAACACTGCCAGATTGCACCGCTGACTACAAAGGAGGCTCTGGCTCAGATCAGAGGCAGACATATGCAAAAAGGGAAAAAAAAGTGCTAAGTAAATCTTTCTATAACTTGTCTGGTGCAACGCTATTTAGAATAGTCAAATTTTAAACATAATTACCAACAGTTTGCGGAGCGTGCTCAATAAGCCAAAGTAGAAGATCCACCATTCTACAGAATTAAAGCCAGCCCGTGAAGGCGACCAGGTACTGAACAAAGACAACACTCGCTGCAGACACCTGCCCGTTTGGCCACCCATGAGAGCCTCAAGGCTGTTCCCCAGCTGCCAGGTAAGTCTTGAGACTCCCGTGGCCGTACTTGCAGGGCTCGCACAACAAAACCACGCTACACCACGTTATATATGGAAGACGGACTTCAAGAGCCACGCGTTATCAGCAGCCAGCACGGCGGAGGCATGGGACAAGCAGCACAAAGTGGCTGCCAGAGCCCTCCAGGGTGCTCACATCTCCCCAGCTCCGCCGTGCCCGCTGCCGGTCGTCTCCTCGCAGAAATTAAGATCCTCCCCCCGGACCAGGCGCTGGCTGGAAGCCCTCTCGCTGTGTTAAAGGATGCGCAGCCCAGAACGATTAATTAAAAGTGCTGTGCGCACGTCTCTACAGGAACAGGCAGCCCATGAGTGTGGTGGTGCTTTCTTGGAGCTTGAAGGTGTCTGTTCAAAGGTACCAGCTGCTGTGAGCTCTAGCCCGGACAACTGCACAGGAATGGCAAGGGGCAGGCGCAGAGCACAGAGAAAAAGCAGCACCCAAGCAACAGTGAAAAGCAGCTCGCTTTTATTCAGCTTAATGCAATAAAATGTATTTGCTCTGAGAAACAGGAATACAAATTTCAGGCAGGAAAAGTTTCAAAGGCATCCACTTATGTGCCAAAATCAGGCAGCCATTTGGCATTCAGTTTGAGGTCAGCTCGGACTCTGATGTTATTCAGAGGGAAACTGAAGAAGTTTCAGTTTATTCACCACACAGCTCACTGGGATCTGTATTGCTCATTCAAAACAGAAAAAAAATAAAACAACCTGCAAACAGACCTGAAAGCAGGCCAGCTCTGCCTGCCCCCCTTCTCATTTTCAAGCTGCCCAGTAAGGGGTACAGGGAAACGTTGTGCAGGTTCAGCTCTAGCTAGCGGAGAAACCTCTTTTCTGCAAGAAAAGTTTCTCAGTGGAAGAGGGCTGTAGGAGATACACAGCCAAAAATACCCGAGCAGGCCACACCCAGAGGGATTTGCTATTTAACGTATAAATAAATGATAACTGGAATCTACTTCTTTCTTTCCTGCTGTGGTCTCACATTCCCCACAAAATATCCTAAGAAATCCGCATATATTTATTTACACATTGAGTTACTATTTACTTCTAATTATTCGACAGAAAGAATGGTTTTTAGCTGAATCATGAAGCCACCAAAACAAGATTTCTTAGAACTGAAGGGCAGTTTTTAACATACGGTGGAAAAATTGTACGACACGGCTGATAGAGCAGCTCTCTCCTTGCTGACAGACTTAGCAGCCATATGACTATGCTCCTCTTTAAAAGCCATCTACTAAAACTGCTGCTAATTTTATAACAGAAAAATCATTCTTACTTATCAAATAACTAACTTAAGAGCTTATGATGCAGAAAGGAAAGATACAACAATTTTGCTCCCCCCAGGATCCCAGCGGGGCCACAGGCTTCTGGACTTGTAAGGACCAGAATTTGTTCACTGCAGAAGACACACACACACACTCTCCTATCAAAAACAGGCAATGGGCAAACCCGTGGTTAAGAATGACAGTTTCTCAGTGAGTTGGGTAACTCCAGCCAGGGAATGTCAAGCTTTTTAATTGTTAGAGCTTCCCTCCCTCTTTTACCAAAACTGCTTGGGGAGACACAGAAATGCATGACAGAAACATGACTGCTTCTCCTGAAAACATCCTGCTAAACAAATTCTTCCATGTAAATGTTTTAAAAATGTCCCCATTGAGTCTTGGTCTGATAATATCTTCCTGTGTATCACTTCAAGTAAACTGAATTCACTGCATGGGAGCACAAAAGGTGCACGAGGTGCTCCAGTAATGGTGACAACTGGGGTTACCTGACATGGTAAAACATAAAGGTGCCAGCCCCTAATGCTGCGGGGGGAAGCATCAGCCAGACGTGACGGGAGGGAGAGCCTGTAGCACAGAAGATGTAGGTGATACTGAAAGCAGATCGTGGGACAGACAGCGTGAGGACAGAGTGGGCTAAGACTGAGGAAAAACAGGAGGATGGTTCCTCCCTCGGAGTCCCAGCAGAAACTGGTGTCACAACCAGCACATCTGTGGAAGACAACAAGTGGCACAGATCGTGACAGATGCCGAAGAAGAGAGACTATGGGTGAAGAGGAACCTCCTTCTACAAAGTAACTGGTATTACAAAGCCCTAGACTCTGGCAGGGGATTGTCTCATGAGATAAATGCAGAGGTGACAGTAATAGTGGAAAATGGGGGTGGAGGTGAAGTGACGCCAGCGAGTATTAATAATTTGAAATTCTTACTGCCTAGGAATCTGGATACTTTTAGTTAAAGGCATTGCTTATATGTGAGAAGTAAAATACCCTTCATCACAGTTACGTTTTTTTCTGTTAATTCTTTCATGAGATTAATGACCTCCCTTTTACTTGCCACAGTATAAATCAACACCTGTTAATAGGTATTATGCGTAGGCAGAAGTAATTGCAAATAAAAGTGAAATGTTCTTGCCAGAGAATTTGAAATGATGTACTGACGGTGATGAATGAGAAACTCTGCTGAGACTGATCCACAATCCTACAAGAATGACCGAGAGTGCAAAGTCAAACAAACTTCATCAATGTAAGTGATGAATAAATTAGAAGAGTGAAATTTGTTACCTAAAAAAAAATGCAGCAGTACCTTACACGTGATTATATAAATATACGTAAATGCTCCTATTTTAGGGACACATACTGAAACATGAGAAATCCCAGCTCCTGATGGCCTGTGCCCATCAGAGGAAATAATTTGACATAACCATAGCTATAAAATAAATGCAGGTCCAAAGTGTCCGTCTTTGATGAAGACATGCAAGGTACACACACGCAACAGATCCGGCCCTGCACCAAGCAATACAGCCCTCGCACGACTCCGTTACGACTACTCCCAGGGCATATGCTCACTGCTTGCCCCTGCAGGCAACCTTCTCACCTTAGTTTGCTCCTACTTTTTAACATATTTTACCTATTTTTGTTTCTGTTACTAAGCTCAGCTTTCAATACAGCACCTTGATTATTCTAAGTATCTCTAGCTGATTTTGTACTTCATTTAGCTTTGCTAGTTTCTTTATTTCACTGGGTTTTGAACATACTAGCGAATAAAATTGAGATTCCTGTTGTAGACATCTGAGCTGATAATTACTGCAGTGCTCATGCCAGGTCGGAGGGGCAGGGAGGGAGCAAAGAAGAGAGGGAGGCAGGAGGAGAGAGGCTACCAAAGACATTTGAAACATCCTCGGTCCGCTGACTTCCTTCATATGACTGATTAAAACACAGTTAGCCTCTTACCCTCGATCAGTGTGAACACCTTGAAAAACTGTTACAAGCCTTTCAGACGACTACAATGACCCTCTTCCTTTTGTCAAAAGTAATACTATTTGCTGCCAGTGGTAACACATTTTCCAGGCTTAACAAAATAAAAGAAACAACTTGCAGTTGAAAGGTAGAAAACCCTTTTCTACACGGACAGCCCTTATTTTCTGTGAATGAGTAATTTTTTGAAAGGTATGTTCTTCTGTCTTTCTATTTTAAAGGTTCACTGGAATACAGAAAATATTTATTACAGAAACAAAAACGAAAAAAAAAAGCTGAGATTTCTCTGTAAGTTGTGCAGAAGCTTCCATGATCCAGTAGTGGCTGTTTTTTGTGCAAGTGCATTCAAAAATGCTGAGGCAGCGAAAGAGAGGCAAAAATATTGCCAGTTAGAATTCTGTCAAAAACCGTATAGCTCGTTACACCAGTGTCACATCAGCTGCAAAGGTGAAAATTATAAACGTGTCTTGCTTTGTCACATACTTATGCTTGTGAAACTGCTTGTAAAGCTCCTTTCTCCCTGTGTGGAAAAGCTGGAAATGATGTAAGGATTATTTTTATTTGAGAGTTTAAATTGCGTCACCTGGATCATTCCTGTGACAGATTGTAAGCATTAACCCTTTCCTGCAGTACCATTCCCTCCCCAGAAGGCTGGGACTGGTATCCATGTGCCTTAGTCAGTGTCCCTGGGGAGGGAGCAGAAACTGCCAGGCAAAATGAAGGACAGCCCGGCTCCTTGCTGTGCTGTGGTCCCTTGGCTCTCTGTGTGTTCCCTGCGTTTAATTCAGCTCCCCGCTCGTGGCAGGGGGCTTGTCAGACAGCACACCCCGCTGCCTCTTTTTCACATCCCCAGTTTGTTTTCAAATGGCTTTATTCCTTCCTTCTGAGACCAGCTTTCAAAAAAACTGCGGGTAACACTCTGTTCTGAATCAGTATTAAAGTACCACAACAACAAAACTAGCAGTTAACCTGTACTGAAAACAATATCATTGTACTTGTAAGATGCAAAGACTCAGTTCAGTTACAAAGCAGTTAAATCCATCCATACCTGGAGGATCTTATCGCCAGGCTGGAGCAGGCTGGATGCTGGTCCGTCAGGCTGAACCCTAGTAACAAAGATACCCTATAAGTCAGAAGTAACAGAGGTTAGGATGCTATCACCAAGAACTAGTTCCCAAAATACAGGTGTCTCCCTAAATGATGTCTGGGGGCTTTATATACTCTGGCAATGGTCTAAACCACTAAACTCTTTTTGTTAATGAAACAGTAGTACGCGTTTGTAGCAGTTCTCCATGACCTTCAGCTAGGTATCGCCTGATACAAATATAATTCTGGGTCATTGGAAACTAAGATTTCGTGTCACAAAATAATGTCCAGTTTGAATAGGGCAAGAATAACAGGGTTATCGGGAGGATAATTAAAATTGAGCAAGCATTAATTTCTTAGACTAATTCATACCGAAATCTAGACAGTAATCTTTGTTCACTTCCTCTAAGGAAAAAACTTTAAAACAATTTCTAAAAAGCAGTCTTGATAATCAGCCCTTGAGATGTTCAACACAATGGTCTGTAAGACTGTCACTTAATCCAGTGCCTGAGGAGTGAATGACTTTGAAAGGGGAAAAATTATTAAGCAACAAAGGATATTTTAAGATTTGTTTTCAGAATGCCAATAAAATACATTAATGAAACCCCAAATCAAAGACTGAGTTCCTAGATGATGAAGACATTTGAACTATTTCCCATGCAGCTCATGCGGTCCTGTACTTCGGTGCCCTCAGCCTCACTTTCTCTGCTGCGCTTACCCTGCTGCCGAGGGTGAATACCTTTAAGCAGCCTCTAGAACCCAGCACAGGCTAAATTGTAGCCATTCGCATTGCTCCCAGACACACCAGAGAAATTCCCTGCTTGGTATCGTCACGCAAATCATGTGCATCCTTGAGGGCTTTTATAGCCTTCTGGAGGAAGGTACTGTCCAGTATTCCTGTTAACCTTATAAAAAGCTGAGCTCCTCGAGAGCAGAGCGATGATGGGCTGCTTATATTTCATCCACATGCCATTAGCTTGTGACACAAGCCTGCCATCCAAAATACTGATTGCTTCTGCGCTTTCTACTGCCTTCCCTGTCCTTTCCTCTCACCGCAGTGCTGTCAGCGTGTCAGGACAAGGGTATATCGCTATGCAGCAGAGCGCTCACTGCCATCCTCACTGATTTCATCTTACAGACAGAATGGTGCCGTACGCGTGACTTAAAACCGTCACAAACAACTGGCATGTATGACGAGAGACAGTATCACCCTCTTCTCACTTCTGTGGTACTGAAAACATGGTAACTCTGATTTAACGGTGTGGGAAGCAACGTTTCAGAGTAACAACACATAAAAAAAAACTTTGACTATTAATTTCTTCAATATATCCACCCTGTCACTCCCTTAGTACACAATTTTGCATTTCTGTTATTGGTAAAATTAAGTCTATCTACAGCTGTTACTGCACTGCGTGTATTACTGGTGCAGACACATTCATAGTGGGATATAGACTCTAATAATTTCAGGCAAGTGATAGACAGTGGAAGTATAGCTTAATTCTAACATCATACATTAAACTGTGGAAAAAAAGACCATGATGTTATGAAGTGTAATCCCAGTGTGCAGTCTCAAAAAAGGACACGAAACATGAGTATGTTTTAAGGGATGGTCGTTAAAATGCCTGACGGTTATGTACATTAAATGGAACTATTCCTGAAGTTCAAAACAGGGATTATCAATGAGAAAACTGAAAGGAATTAAGATTGTGTTAGACTGCTATTTCCAAACCTATTTTACATTTCCAGTTAGCTTTCTGTTGTAATTCAGTGGTGGGTAAATTATTTTTCTAATTTGCATGCAGATCTCAAATTTTTGAGAAGACATGAGAAGATTTAATTTCATCATTTGCCAAACATTCTCAATATTTATGGAAGTTATGACTACCTCTTAAAACAGAGTCCAGTATTATCAAAGAATATAGACTATAAGAATATATTTAACAGAGAGGTACCTGTAGTACTTGTTTTTCAACAAACTCCAGTCAGTTTTACCACACAGAACAGAAGAATTCACAGGTCTAAGAGTCTATGTCCTAATCCTAAAGCCCTGTGTAGCTGATAATCACCAGATGTTGCATTTTTACTAGGCTTCCTTTTACTGTAAAGGGGTTTATCAACCTCTTAAACGTGTAATTCCCAGAATGAAAACTGAGTCTCCTCGACCGTCATGTACCATAAAGGTGTAATTCTTAATCAGCATTACAGAACAGAAGACTGCTTGCCATGCTGCTTGTAAGGCACCACTGATCTCCAGACCAGTTTGCAGGCCAGGCTGATTTTATTTGATACAGTTGCTCTAAATCCTGGCATTTCAGCTACCTAGTGATGCGATTACTGGTTCAGTATTCCCTCTAATGACTTCAGTGAAAGTTTAATCAGGCCCTATATTGGCTCTTAAAAGAAAAAAGTGAGAGAGATGATTCTCCAGAAAACAGTCTCAAAAATGATCTTATATGTGGAATACAAGGCAGACACCCACATGATTTCTGTTTTGATTCTCTCGTCTTCATTAACCAGAAAAAAAAAAGTGAACAACACTCCCCTAACAAAAAAAGAGCCAAGTATGGGAAAAATTCTTTCAGCCATCACAAAAGAAGTGCATAAAACTTTCACTCATGTTATCTATGTCTCCCCTATATAGCACTCTAAAATAAGGACTGTTTAGAGAGAAATTTATAGCTTACCTTATCAGAAGGTTTGAATGGATTTCCTTGTCCACTTATTCCACCACTGATACTAAAACCAAGGCCAGGATTCTTCTCTATTCTCACACAAAACTAGGTTAAAAAGATATGGCAAGATAAGTCACTGCCAGCTTTAAAGTCTACCTAAACAATGGCATCCTCTTCTCATATATCAGATTTCACCCTTAACGAGATGAGCTGACCCTCTCAAAAGCGGTGTTGCACAATAGAGTAAAAGTCAGTAGAATAGTTATAAACGGAAACTATTTTCATGATTTTAGCATACAGCAATGATACCATAATATTCAGAATGCTACATGTATTTTGGCATATATTTTAAAATTTTATTTTCAATGAGAAAAAAAAAAACCTTTAGATTTGTGAAAGAATTTGTGGTCAAATTTTTCACTTAAACATTCGGATAAATCTGTCAGTGAGGCTTCGTCTTGTGTACTTTTATTTTTCCAGAAGGTGTCAAGACATGCAGCGTCCTCAGGTGCTATGCTTGGGACAAACCCAAGGAATAAGTACGCTGAAGCTCAGAGATCTTCAGCCCATTGTCAGTGTCAGGGCCACAGCCCCGACAGCCTGGCACCAACCACTTTTACAAGGGCCTTACTCCAGGAAATAGTGCTGAATCTTCTCTTTTAGTCAGCATGACTCTAAAAGGCATTGGGTAATTGAACATAAAATAAAAATGACTTCAGTGTAGCTTAATGACTACTCATTGAGGCAGTCTGAGCATGTACTCAAGCCACACAAGCAATTGCTTCTGAATCTCAGTGCTACACTCAGGAACTTAATACAGGCAGCTACTTGCGTGGATCATCCAACACTTTACACAAGAGAAAGGTTTACTAATGATTCTGAACCTTATTCTGCAAGTCAGGTGCCTCAAACAGTTACTGCAATCATTAACACCAAATATAATGGGGATAGGACCACTTAATGAAGAAACTCATCAGCACCCATTTTGTTAGACTGGGGGCCCTGGAGCTATAGCTGGCCTTTCTTAGGCTAAACTGGAGCAGCCAATATAAATCTGAGAAGATCAGCATCTTGCCAAACATGCTGCACTGTTAGCACCGAACTAGGTTACTGGGGAATTGGCAGAAATTGCAAATTAATTCGGTGATGTCAGCTCTGCTTAGAAACTTCAGTGCCAAATTGTGTTGCTCAGTCAATCAAAGAAAAAATGGTATCAGTCCCTGGTGCTGGGCAAGAGGACAGACCTGCTTGCCTGCCTTCAGCTCAGTCATGCTGCCCCGTGCTGTCTGGCTCAGCTGCCCTCTGTTATTGCCCTAGGCTCCCTTTTGCTGCTGCATACAAAGCAGAAAAAAAAAAACCAGAACATTTTTGCCAGTGTTACTTTACAGACACACTTCCTCACCTGCTCCTGATACGCATCCGTACTTCTCTGACCCTTGGTTTGGATTAAACATCGCCCTGTCTGAGGTGCTCGAGAGCTCTGCGAAGAGGGAATCTGAATAGGCAGTGGTGGCTGAAACTGCTGAATGGTGACTTTGTTCATGTTTCCTTCATACTGCTGCTCACGGCTCCGATGCTGCAGGCTTTGTGATCCCATTAAAGTCTGGATATGGCTACCTGCCTGTGGGTAACGTAACCCGTTAGGCCAGAAATTCAGGAAGCTGAAAAGAAGCAATTATTACAACTTACAGAGTCAAGTAAAAGCAAACCTCTTAAATCATATCAGAGGTTTGCCTTTTGACCACAGTTGGAAACAACTGTGATTAAAAGCAGCACGGATATGCCCATTGCATTCAGCGACCCTAGGAAGTTTAAGGGAAATTAGCCATATACAGTATGTTTTATAAACAGAAAATATTTTTTTCCTGATGTCATGATATATGCTTATGCTCCGAATGTTTTGTGAACTGAAAACATTTCATAAATTGGTTATTATTCATCAGAGCAAACTCTGAAGATACTGGAATGTGTTTTTTTTTTCCTGGGGATAGATTAGAATAAGATTTATAACCCAAACACAGATATTGGCCAGTATTGTGCACTGTGTACGGAAAGCATAACCAATTAAATCCTATGCCTTGTCCTATAAACAAACGTGGCTTTTGCAAAATGTAGCTAATTAAATGATCAAATTTCTATGATAATATCTACTGATTCGAAGCTCTATTATTTTGTAGATATAAGTGAAATACTACATTCACATTGACTTGGCCTTTTGATATTTTCAGAAAAAAAAGGATGACTGCTGTCATTCTTCTATCCCCTCTATCCCAATTGCCTTTCACATTTGCAGGTGAGGTTTGCTTTCTGTATTCTGTTCTTGACATGGTAAAGTTGCATACTTGCTTACTCTTCAATACACAGTCTTTATTTAGGCACAAGAATTACATAAGCATTTGAGGCAAATCTTTGCAAAATAAATTCAGTTGAGACAATTTTACACTTTTCATATTTACAGGATTCAGATGTTGTTGCTATAAATATGTAAATAATTTGTACGATCAAATATTATTATCTCCACAAAATATCATACCATTGCTACGGAGTTTTCAGATTATATGTACCCATCAAGAAGCACTATTATTTGAAAAGCCTGAATGTGAAAGAGCATTATGATTGCATGTCGCAATATCTACGTCTGTATGGACAAAACAGACCTACTCAAGTGACGTTTCGCATTAAGTTTACACCAGCCAATAGCACAATCACGTCTCGTCAGGAAGGTCTAATCCCCAGTAATACTGAACCTTTATGATCCCGGTGGAAGAGTCACCAATTGTGAGACTGTATTTTAGACAAGACTGAACTTAATACAGCAAAAGATCAAAATGTTTCTTACCCGTTGGCCAATTATCTGGCCTCGGAAGTTACAGCCATCAGGGCATTAGAATTAAAATAGGTTGCCGTAGCAAAAATGCATCTTAATGGATTTCCAAGATTTGTCTGCACAACACATCATTAATACAGATGCATTAGAAGCTACTTATGTCACTGAACACAGAACCCCAGCAAGACACACAGTGACTGTGAGCAAAGCTGATCTGCTCTGTCTTATTTTTTTGCTGACTACACTTGAAGAAAGGGACTAGGTAGAATAAATGTCTGACAGTCCTTCATTTTAGTACAAGAGGGATAGTCTCAAAGTGTGTAATGGCAGAGAAAACTCTTGCTCCTTGTGGCCAAATCTTCAATCTCCAAACTCTTCTTAAAACACAGCTCACCTGTGTACATGAAAGTGCTTAATAGACATTGACAAACTTACTCCAAGAATAATAGCCTGGTGAAGTCAGCCTGCACTGTGAACATCCCACTTTATAGGTCAGAGAGGTCTTCAATTCATCCAAGATCAGAAAGGAAGGAAAATGCTCAAGACAGACTTTTTAGCTATTCATTAACTCCCCAGCAGCAACAAGCTGTGCCTGCAGTGAAGATGTGGTGTGCTTGCACCATGGAGATGCAAGGCGAGCAGCTGACCATGTGCAGCACAGTTCTGTGCTTCATGTTGTGTCACATACTCATCACGAGAGGATCCAAAAAAAGCGGAATCTCATAAATTCTGCTATTTGCCCCAGATATAATCTCATATCCACCACAGCAGTCCACAGCAGGTGCATTGTTTGCCTCAGAAGAACGTGTCTATTTCAAATATAAAAAAAAATTGTGCTGCTTCACTGAAAAACCTCAAATCTTTTTTATCAGGTTAAAAGACCTCTGGATTTCCTTCTGGATTTCCAGCAGATGTGAGAAATGAAACAGAAAGAGCCTCCAGCCTCTCAGTTGTGGCTAATAGAAGTACTCCCGAGTCAGAAAGGGAGAGAAATGGTGACTCAGACACTTTTGTATGTCCCAGTTTTGAGGAGCTGCCTTGCTCCTGTTCCATAACAAATGCTCCTTCCACATCTACTGAGACCATTACAGCCCATGCAGGGATCTCCAAAAGTTTGCATGGCTTCAGCCTTCATGTGGGCTGCTGCAATCCTGCTGCAGAAGAGCCCAACTAACACAGTCCTACAAAACCCCAAATTTGTGTAGCTCATCCTCTTCAAGGGTTGTCACCCTGCACCCAGGTTGGCCGGCCTGATGTCTGTTCATATTCCAACTTCATTCTCACCCTCCAACCTCCCTTTTTCATAAGGAGTGATTTCCAGGTTCCCTTTTGGTGATACCCTGTCATACGTCTACTCCTTCCCTTTTTCTGGAGGAGCAGCAAACTCAGAATACAACTGATTTAATCAGGTGTGTAGCTGACTTGTTGACACAACAGAAAAAGTTCTCTTCCAGGAAGCATAAATACTGTAGTCTTTTAATAAATCGGTGGATTATTCAATTTGAAGACTAAAATGTCCAACTTTTCCATAGAGAAATAGCCCATAAATTATGGAATGATCACATAAATGATCATACTTAAAATAAAATCAGCATTTTCGCTGTATTTTGAACCGCAAAAAGGACAGAAACAACCACTCACGCATCACATAACATGTAGTGATCACGGTGTAAGATTCCCACCCGACCTAACATACATAAATAGCCATCACATGTAGAGTAGTCCTCTATGTGTGGATAACTTAGGAACACATATTACTGTGTCTATACATGTACTACATTGGCCTGAATACACAGTCCATCCATCTATAGTGCATGCTCTCCCCTTCTCTTGGAAGAATAAGTCCCAACACTTCTTCCAGTGATTTTCCAAGTATAGCTCTACCATGTAGTGACTCTTCTCTGCAGGAGCCCATTCACACTAGTACTATTATGTTAGTGGAAAAACAAAACATATACTACAGTTTATATTTACATCATTTAATTGTTTGTTATGCTGAATTTTAATTCTACAGAAGATTTTCTGAGTCTGACTTCAAATAAGTGCTGTATTTTAATCCCCAGATGCTGGGAAACCAAGACACTTGAGGTCACTTTCAAGGGAGAGGAGATTAGCATTGTCATAACAGCACATTGCAAACCACCTCCTGAGGATAGTGGGTAAACAATTTTCAGAATTCATTTTCTCACTCCTGTTAATAGACTTTGAAGAGATCATATCACTACTTCTTGTGTATTCTCACTGTGGCTCTTGCTGGAAGTGGATAAGCTGCCTTTCTTGGAAATGGGAATTATTTATTCTGCAGAAAAAAAAATCTCTATTATGCAGACTGCTTCCTCAATTTCATTTGTATTCTTTACTTTATTTAACATCCACCACAAAGTTAATTATTTTCAGCTCAGTGTCCAATATTTACAGTATAATTAAAGTAGCGGACAACGGATTGCTCCACTGAATTAAGCAGATTTCAGTACGGTTATGCAATGTTTGTACTTACCACATCTGAGCGGCAAGATACTGAAATATTCAGAATGCAGCAAAATCTGCAGTTTCTTATTATAGTAACCCTGATGATGCACAAATGCAAGACATAGATGGTGTTAGATTGTGTGCATGGATAAATGTAGGTTTTATCCCAATATGCCAGTGAAGATAAGCAGTGACTCCTCTTAAATTTCTTATCCTAGTTTCTTGCATATCAGAGGATAAAGAAACCCTTCCAATAACTTGGCTGTCAGAGCCAACTCCATCAAACAATGCCAGGGCACCCTCCTCCTCACCATTCTGTGCCTGGGAAGGAGTCTCTGGGCTGCTCCGAGTACAATGGCTTTCATCTCCCATCTTCAAGCAATTCTCTTGTACATGTGTATTTCTTGTCACTGCTTTTGTATGAAGGCAAGGACTACTGCTTCTGCAACTACCTTGGACAAAATGATGTGACGCCAGTAGGGAGATATTTGCCTCATCAGTGCTGCTGACTGTTAATTACACTGCAGAAGTTATTAGCGTGCGCATTAGGACTTTCACACCGGTTTTATTCACTCATAAGACTTTACTTCAGGAATGAACAGGACCGATCTCCATATAGGTAACAATCAGTGTAATTACCATGGGCTCACATGTGCAGCTCCACCTTCTAAAGCTGATGGCAAACACAGTTGAGTTTGTTAAGATCCTCTATTCTCCAGCTTTATGATTATAGCATCTAAAAATGGCAGTTTCTCAGTCCATGAGCAGAGCCAAGTTGGGGCTGGGAGAGAGCAGCCAGTGTTTTCACAGAAACAGGCCAGATCCCAGCGCTGTAATTCAATGTCTACCACCACAAGGTACTAGAAATTAGGCCCCTTTCTAGTGAGTCTATCAGCAAATGATGTGTGCCTAGGATGTCTCTGCAAAAATGCCTGCAACTGTCCAGACACTGGGCTGGCCTCCATCTCAACACGTTTATTTTTTGTCGTGAACTGACGAATGCAATTGAAATGAAACATTTGAATAAAGACTTTTCAGGACAAGGGGGAGGTAACGGCTGTCTGATACGTGCAGAAATACACCTGCCAAGCCCACCGTGCCCATTTCACACACTAGAGATGTAATTACTAGCATCTGCATAAATAAATACGAAACCAGGTAGCAGGCATGAAAACACCATCCTTAATTCATAGTGATTATTGCTTTAAACCCTGAAACAAAAACATGCGTTTCCCAAACCTGCCCTCATTAACCTGTTCTCGTCCTTCCAGTGATTTGCTGGGAAAAGACGACAACCGTAGCTATGTCGGCAGCTTTGCCCAGGCTGCTTACCTTCTTTGTGACCGTGTCCGGTGGCACGTCCCGCCGCCCCAGCGGGTAGGGGTTCCACTGGCTGCTCACAGACACCTCCTCCTGCCCGTTGTCCAGAATGCTGCTCTGCTGCGACGGGGTCTGTTGCAGAAACGGTAGGGCAGCCTTTAGTCACTGGACACACCATGACAGAAAATTCTCGCTTCATATTTATTTAAATCAACCCAGTTAAACTGTAACACA
>VZTL01035133.1:11976-35481 GCA_013400535.1 Scopus umbretta | reverse complement strand
TCTATGATTCTATGATATTACTTCTTGGTTGATACCTGTGAATGGGTAGTACAGTAAGCTGGGCACAAATGGATATATAGAATAATCAACAAATAGTTTTTCCTTTTTGGTCCAAAATGGTTTATCGGAGAAGAGAAGCAACTTAGATTTTTTCCCATTAGCTTCTTCACTTATCATCTTTAAGATTACGCCTTAAAAATAAGCTTTTAAGAATCCAACACTGGAAAATCGAATTAGGGGTACTGCAAGAAATACAAGCATAATGCAAGTCTAATCTTTTTATAACCATGCAAACTGAATAGGCTGAGAATGAAATAAGCCAGCACTGTGAACAAAGCAGGCACTATCTGTTAGATGTGTTTATTACGATCGATTTAGATGCCTAAGTATTTTGGCTGTGTTTGTACCTCTTAAAGTATATAACTTAAATGTCTTCCTCTTGTGTTACCTGAATCTTAACATGATTAGCACCTTGTACACCATAGGAATCTCAGGGTCTGAGGTATCAAATAAAGAGTTTAGCCGTTGAAGACATCTGTTACCATAGAAGAAGCATTTCTGGTACACATAAAATGAATTGCCTGATGAAGAATTCACAGTATGAAGATTCAGATAAAAGGACCACTGCTCCAGAGCTTCACCATTAGAATGTTTCATCATGTGCCATGCATTACATGGTGTATTGAAAGACAAGGCTAAAACACTGAGCTTAAAAACATATATGCACTTGAAATTAAGCATTTGAGTATTTCTGTTTGGCTTCAGGAAACTACCATGTTCTTAAAGCTAAGCGTGAAAGCATTGGAAGATGAAAACAAACTCTTAGAAAAGAATAAATAGAGTAAATACGGTAAGCTAACTATCCGAAAAGTATTGGATTTGAATTGTGAAATTGTTTCATATGTGTGTTTCACTACATAAAATTTGAGTGATCCATGGTGTTTCCTGAAAATTTCCTGATTGTGCTGAAATTGCATAAGCAAATTAATGGGATACTGTAAATCAAGTTGCAATAAACAGTTTGGTCTTTCTGTTTGCCATTTATACATGTCTGGTTTGCATTGGCTACAATAATCATAGATTATAACCCAGGGCACAGAAGGAATCAAAAGAATCAAAGCTTGCTTGTGTTGTGGAACTTTGTTGTCATGTTCCTTGTGTCAGTTCTTGCTTACTGCTGGGTGCTGTGTGTGTTTCCTTAGCTGGTAGGAGTCTTGCCCTGCAAATGACACTATTAATGAGCAGATGGAATTTTAGGTAGAGCATGAATGTAGGGAAAATTTTGAAATTCAAATGATCAGCCATGCTACCTCTCTGAAATTGTCACAGTGAAAGGAAGGTGCATTATTGTAGGACTTTTAAGAGCATGAGGAATTAGAATTTACATATAGTTTTCAATCTGTTCAGAAAGTTAGACAACAAGTATAAACATTTAAGTGAGTAATACTAATATGAGATCTAAACTACACAGAAGTACCCTTATGGACAACTGGATCCCAGCGGTTCAGTGTGATAGTGATGGTCCATCTTGCTTTTGTGGATTTTCAGAGTTTATTTCTCTGAGCAAAATCTCGTTTTACAAAGCCTGGTATTAGATCTTGGTTACCATGATGAAGGCCACAATATAAAGACCTAAGTGAATCATGGAAATGATTTCTGTGGAACAGAAAGAGAAAAGGAGAAGAATGAAATTCAAGACAGCTGAGGTTTCATGTAGGAAGGGAATGACTTGAAGTAGCATATTACTTGTGTCACTACTCTTCTCACCTGATCCGTACTGAACAGAATTCTTTGCTTAACATGTGCAGTTTGCTCCAAGGATTCATTTGCTTGATTATCTAAAGACTATAACTAGCTTTTCTTTTATGCCACCTTTTAATTTTAAATCCTTCCACCTGTCCAAAACCCTCTCAATGTTTGCTGTCAATGTCCTAGTACAACAAACACAGCTACAGGTGAGGGTAAGATAGCCACAGAGCTGTGGGGTAGAGGTGCCATTATGGGTTCTCCAAAGTCATCAGAAGATCTTCAGGAAAAAACACCACAAATCACAAATAGTGTAGTAAGTCTTGATTCAGAAATGGGCACAGAATCTCCCAGTATTTTCATCTTGTAGTTGCTGTTTATTATCTTGTGGTGTTGCCTGCCCAGCTTCTGCATGTGAGAGTATGTAGATTATTTTACTCCCAGGTAAAACAGAGCTTTTGGATTCCAGTACACCCATTCCCATGTTTTAACGCGTGTCAGCACTATGTTTTGGTTGGGATTGTGGGAAGCACTGTGACCTGAGCACTTTGGCTGTGATCATGTACTTGACAGTGCTCCTCTTTTTCACTCATTGACTGTCATCAGAATCAGCATATGCAACTTGCTGTTTATACTGCAGAGCTCCTTCTGCTAAATTTTCTGCTGTTTTGAAATTGTAATCCCTCTGGACATCATATGAAGCATAAGTCTAATTCATCTGCTGGAGAGTTGTCTCTTGATTTTACAGTTTGTACTGGACAGCTACATTTTTGAAGTTGGGTGAAAATACACATGCCACATTGACTCATCTTAATCTTAGTTTGAGATTCATTTGGCTTGAGGTCATGTGTCTTTCAGAAGGAAAAAACACCCCATGTCATCAATGTTTAGTCTACAGTATGGAAGCTTGGAATGTAGAACTCCTTGTAAAGTGGCTTTTTAATGCCCATGATGATTTCGAAGATAATTATCTTGGCTTTACAATGATATAACATCCTGTAGGAATTTTGAGCCTGAGCCTTGGGACTTAAGGAAAATCATGTATTTCCAGTCTAGATAATGAGAATGATCAAACAGTGATCTCAAAAAAATGAAGGTTGCTTGTCGAATACCACAGAAAGAGTTGAAATGCTTAAGTTCAAAGAATTTTAACAACCTGTTGACTCCATGGGTTTTACTACATAAGTAACTCGGTATAGTCTTTTCAGTAAAATAAAGACAGAGCAAATGCCTGAAAACTGAAATAATGTGAAATGAAATTTCTGATTGTGGAAATATATAAAAAAAATACTGAATTTCTGAAATACCAATGTCTCTGTGAGTTTGATTATGCCATTTGTAGAAATTTTATAAGAGAAATATGTCAAGTAATGACAGGATTGGTTCTTCTGACTTTATTAAATTAAGTAAGTTTAAGACAGTTTTGTCACTTAACAAATGTTGCCAGGTTTAACAATTAGGTTGATAAGAGCATCTGAGCTATATCTGGAAATTTTACTGGACCTACAGAATTCAATGGCAATACTTAAATCAATCTAGCAACAATTCAGAATTTCATTATACAATTAGAATAAATGTACATAAATCCCTTATTCAAATTATGCTTTACCAACTTCACATGGAGTTCAGTTGTTTTCAAGAATGTTTTAAATCCCGACTAACTTGTATGAAGTATAAGATGCGTCCTTACAAGTCCTTACAAGTACCTCCAAGAGGTATTTTTGTTCCTTTGACTCATATCCCTTTGTTTCTTGCCCTAGTTAACCTTATTCCCCTCACGAGTGATGTCAGTTGTCATGTTTTCTTCCTCCCTGACCTTGCAAAAAGGCCGATTTATAACAATATGTATGCTAAGGTTTTCCACAAATTCGTTTTCTCCCTTAAAATGCTCATGGAAATTTATTGGAATAAGAATGTGAAGTGCACCTCACTGAACTCCTGTCAGGTATGTCATCTTCAAAATCATTACTTGAAATACTGGTCTTGTAAGAGACCACTCATTCTTAGTAGTGGAGGAAGAAATGTTAATGCTGTGAAGGAAACAGAGAAGAATACAAACAAAAATTGTACAACTTGAAATACTGGCCTCGTAAGAGACCACTTGTTCTTAGTGGAGGAAGAAACGCTAATGCTGTGAAGGAAGCAGAGAAAGATACAAACAAAAGCTGAGACAAGGGTTGCTTTGTGACAGATGGAGGTGGAAATAATGTGTTTTTAATTCAAAGCCAAAATAAATAAATAAGGGGAATCAACTTGTGACCAAATGTTAAATTAGTCTGTGCTACTGGAAGCTTTTCTATGGTTCTAAATTTTTTGTTCTTTCATCTACTTCCTTCTGTCATGTCTAAGTGTTTATATCTTTGTATTTTGCACTAAGAATCATTTTTTACAGGTTTAGAAATTACATGTCACATGTAAGATACTGTCATAATTTAGGCGATACATCTTAGTTGTGTCTCTAACTTTTCTTTGAATGCAGTTAAGAATTGACAAGTGGAGTTAGAACCTCTACGTAGCTTTTAAGTAAATTAGTTTAATAATCTGGAAAATATTTTCATGATTGATGAATCACAACTCAAATTGTGGGATAAATGCTGTAAAATATAAAAAACAGTATAAATTACAGACTAGGCCAGCACACAGTAAAATGTGGTGGACATCAGTAAAATTCTTCTAAATTCTTTTCTTATAAAAAACCCCCACATTATTACTGGAAGGTTGAGAGAACCTAAATTATACTGTAATTCTGTGCAAGAATGTTCTCCAAATGCTTCTTTCTACATAAGATATTGTTTCATATTTTTAATTTGATTTTGCTTTCCTCCTTTGTTTGTATGCTGTCCTCATTTGCCTTGATATTTTATTCTTTTTGTTCTGTGTTTGTTTTTCATTCTTCTTGATAAATCAAACAGCATGGGATATAGAAAACCAACTGGAGAAATATTAATACTCTGAGCATTTGTCTTGAATTATAGAGGAGCATGAAATTATATTGTCAGTCATTTGCTTATTAAGAAATGAACAGCGAGGAGCCTCATGTTCTCATATTTCTGATCAGCCCCAGACTGTGCACCCGTGTCACAGGTTTTACGCAGCATGAAATCATTCACAACTTCTGTGCACAGACTTTTCTCCTTTTACCTTATTTCAGTACCTTGGTCTGTTATGTCTTTTAGGTTCATGCTATGGCAACACTTTCCTGCAGAGGTCTGAATACACATGTGGGTGATAAGGTTGTATTAAAGGATCCTTACTTGTGGCTCTTTAGATCAGATACAAGGTCTATCTTTCATTAGGGTACTGAACATGTCAGCCTTGTAGGACCCTTGGGATCACTTGAAAATGATAAAACCAAAATTTATGTTGTCAGGATAGAAAATGTCATGTCATAACTGCCATTGCTGAATGTGAAATATTCCTGAAACACTGTGGAAACCCATTGAAAAACAAAACAAACCAAACCAAAACAAAACAAAACAAAAACCTGCCATGATTATAGTATGCCATTAGGTTAAGACTTAGTATCTTTTTCCATAGTATTTTACTAATCAAAATCATAATAGTAGTTTATAAACCAAACCGAAACAAAAGGGTGGATTTCTGTCCTTCTGATCCCAATATATTTCACTTCTGTAAATATTTTCTTATGTATATGTTCACAGTACTTACGAATGGCTGCATATACATACATTTATATACATGTATCTGTCTATATATATACACACACAGAGACCCAAGAACAATTGCTGTATAGCTATTTAGTAATTAACACCCATTTGTATATGAAGAATTTGCAGTTAGTTCAGATGCATGCTGTACAATACTAAAGCCCTGTTCACTTTCTAATGCATCTTAAATGGCATCGGTCTCAGTCATACCTGAAAGATGTTGTGCAAGAGGATTTATTTCCTTATGAAGAAGGTATCTAAGCTAGGTAGAATGAATCACCCTTGGAGATGTTGATGCTTTTGTCCCAACTAAAGGGGAAGCTAAAGCTAGATGTCTACCTTTTAGGTGGTTGAATCACTCTCTAGTGAATTCCACCATAAACGCCATGCATCGGTTTTCTTGCTATCATTCTGCTGACTATCTTCTGATTAAAGACTAATTGTACATTTGTCTGTTTTGATCACTGAAATACAAAAATACCACTTCATCTTCCAAGGAGGAAACGTGACTTGTTTGTTAAGCACAAGAGACAGCACTGTCACAGAAAAGACTGAAATCTTCAGAAGGTAACCTGCTGGTGAAGAGTAAAACAGCAAGATGGCAATTGGGTATTTTGTCCTTCTGACTGAAGGAAAAGAGTGGAAGATCACGGGAATGACAGACCACTGTTGGTAGTGAATTGCTCTGAAAGAGAATATTCTGTCCTATTTGTCATGATTTCCATGACTAGAAAGAATTCATCGTGAAAGAAAATCCTTAAAACAATGAACATTTCTCTGTTCTTTGATTTTGTTAGTGCTTTAAATACGATATTCTGCAGCAGTGGAGAATTTTTGTGGTAGAAAAGGATCTTTCTTTATTTGAGAAATAAACTTTGGCCTTTTAAAAAGTCTGCATTTTTCTCTTTCAGATTGTCACTGGAGAACCTTTCCCTGTAGCTATGACTGATGGGCAGAATTTTATATATTATTTGATATATTTGGATATTTTTGGATGAGTAGAGACATTATTCTATTTCTTTTTAGAAATAAGTTGCTAGTTACTTTTGTTACTTGAATTGAATGATAGAAGGTGCGTATAATACAAGGGAATCATTCAGTGATGTAGATAACAGTTGTTCCTTGAAAAGAATCTCAAAACTTCATAATTTAGCAGAGTTTGCTTAACTTCTTTTGGAATAAAAGCAGCTTCCCTAAGTCCTACCTGAGCATGTCTTTTATCTTTTCCACTGACTATAGTTATTCTAATACTCTGAAAATGCTGAATGTACTTTATTTATCTTGCAGTAGTCTTGTTAATCTGCAGTAAGTCATCTAGTGTCCTTCTGCCTCTGATCTAGGATTATGAGGAAAATCTACTCTCCTTGCTGTAAATCCAATAACAAAACCACTGTTGGTTATATTCTGTTTGTATTTATGCCTTCTGGGAACCACCCATACTGCACTACCTATCAAGTAATGCATATGGTTGTATTTTCATCTGAGTTACTAATTCATTCCAAACTACATGTTTTTCTTTTCAGCTTTAGTGGTCTAGTTATCTATGTTTTACAGCCATGGTCAAGATAATTGGAATCTCTGCCACAAAGAATAATAGCCCTGTGCACTGAGGTAACCATGCTTGTACTCATGCATAAAGAGAGGGTGTAGACTTTTCTGACATATTTGCTGACAATGTGCCATTTAAAGACATTTCAATGTATTGCTGTTTTAAGGAGTGGTTTTCCCCATCTCTTTCTTACTATGATGTGGCTATTCAGAGAAGAAAGAATTCAGCGTCCATTTTCTTTTGCCTTTAAGCACTGTATAGGAAATTACAGAACCTTTTCTTGGACAGACCAATCACTGTGTTAAACTGATTAACCATGATACAATTAAACAAGAATTCTAATGCAGAGTGAATGAAGGAGAATAACAAACCACCGAGGCCTGGATTAATCCCCTCTAATGCTAGATGTCTGCGTGTGGAGTGTCTGATGCACAGCCAACTATTCTAGTCTTCCCTGCAGTGGATGGAGAGCATCCTCTGGGGCAGTGAAGGTTTGGATGGGCTTGAATGCTGCAGAAGTTCCTGTCTCTCCACCAACTGTAAAGGGAGCAGAAGGCAACATTCCTGTTATCCTGTAAGGCTCTGTGCCCACTAGGTTTTCTTGTATAACCCTTGCAACCAGAATTCATAACAAAACAAAATTTTAGTGGCCCTCTATTGAGTCCATTTTCAAAAATATCTGCTATTCCTTTTCCATAACTAATAAATTTGTAACTCTGGGTTCCTAGGTCAAGATAGCATTAATCATCAATGGCTTTATCATAAGAGACATCAGTGGCATCAAGTTGGTGGTGACAGAGGTAATGTGAAGCAAATCTGTCTTATGAAGACCAGCAGTACTGTGTTCATGGTGATCAGTAGTATTAGTGGAATAGTCTGCATACCTAACAACATAGTTTTCTTTAAAATCAAGTGTGCAATTCAAAAAGCCCAAAGAGAAAAAAGTGACAACTAGAATAACCTGCTTGAACATCCATACTACACACTTAACATAATGAGTCAGTTATGGTCATCACATCTTGGTAATGAAGTCTGAAATACCACGGAAAATAGCATTCTACACTCAACTAGTTAGTCATGCACAGAGTTCTCACCTTTGTTAACCTATATTTACCCTATGTTTACTATAGATGTGTATTAACCTGGTTTTATTATTGGCTACTTTAATTTCTACAAAGACATTGATGCTATTCTTGTAAAATCATTAAAAATAGTGTAAAATAAACCTTTAAAATAATGCAATTTTTTTTTTCTCTTTCCCTTAACAAGTATCTTACTGAACAAGGGAATTCCTGCTCACAAAAGTCAGGTGTTTTTCATCTCTGTAGATCCAGAAGAATTCATTAGTTGTGTGACTGGTCCATGACAGAAGCATGTTAACCTTGGGCACTAGACCAGAGTTATCTTGGAGGAAAATGCAGCGTGTGGGAAGACAGAAGAAAATGTGTGTTGTGGGAGGTTCTTTTTATGAAATATGGAGTCTCTGTGAAAGCTGCCCAGAAGATAAGAAAACTGGAATTGATCCAAACACAAACAGATTAATAGACACACTTCAACTAAGCAAGAGAGTTGACAGGCAAATTACCATGTAGTTGCTACAATAAAGGATACAGCACCTGAATCTCATCTTGTACATTAGTACAACTGGCATATAGTTGTTTGAAAAATTGCTTCATAAAATTAAATTGGGATGTACAGGTCTTGTATCTAGTTTAAATTAATTTCTATGGCTGCATGGATCCAAGCAGAAAGTCAGTGCATACTTTCTTTTCTGCTTAAACCTTAAAAATTATGCCTCTTGCTATGGTGTCTTCCTTTATTTGTACATCTATTCCTTACGTATTTTTCTGGTATCCCTCATATCCTATAGCTAGCTATCTACTAATTTCTGTTTAAAATAGATTAAAATTAGTAACAGGGTTTAAAATTCTGAAACAATTACCTAGCAATCTCTTCTGAAATGTAGAAGGTCAAATCTTGTTTCTCTTGAGTTGGTAGTAGACTTCTGCTAAACAAGTTGAATGGACATGGGTAGGTAGAGTTGCCTTGTGTTCACGTGGCCCTGGATACCGTATGATAGGAAACTGTTACTGTTTTGGGACGACAGTTACTGACCAAAATTCTTAAGTATTGTTTGTAAAAGTTAATGAACATAAGGAGACCTTTTCAGATGGAGTTTCTTCACTGTAAGGAAGATTACATTGTATGGGGAGAGTTTGAGTCAGTGTAAGTGAAGATGTCTTGCCCTGGAACATGTAGATGAAAGAAAAATACTTTGGTCAAATCAGATTCAGAATTCAGGCCTAACATTAAAGGACTAATAAAGGTATTACAGAAAGTCATGTCTGTTTAATGAAAATAATGTAATTTACAAAAGAATATCACAAATCAAATTGGGAAATACAAAGCATTACTAGTAAGCAAAAATGTTTGTATAAGTGTCAGGAACTTGTTCTGTTGTAAAGTCAAATGCAGTAAGATGAGTGCAGAGAAACAAGACATAATTTTCTTCATCCATCTCTGTGTATGTTTTTTCAGAAATCTGTTGCGTACTGGGCCTGGCTGGGATAGAGTTAATTTTCTTCACAGCAGCTGGTATGGAGCTGTGTTTTAGATTCCTGACCAAAACAATACTGATAACACACTGGTGTTTTAGCTATTGTTGAATAGTGTCAATAGATCTGGGGTGGGTGAGAGGTTGGGAGGGCACACAACCAGTTGGATGACCTGAACTAACCAATGAGATATTCCGTGGCATACAGCTTCATGCTCAGCAAGAGAAAGGGAAAAGAGGGGGTTTTAGTTAGGTTAGCCATCTTTGCTCAGGCACTGGCTGGGCATTGGTCTACCCATGGGAGGTGATGAGTGATTGCCTTTGCTTCACTTGTTTTCGTTTTGTTTTCTTTCTCTCTTCTTCAACTTCTACTTCATGTATTAAACAGTTTTTATCTTGAACCCCACATTTTCTTGCTTTAACTCTTCCTTTTTTCTTCCTGCATCCCACTGGGGGTGGGAGTGAGAGAGTGGCTATGTGGTGGTTACCTGCCTAGCTGCGTTGTTAACTCGCAACACCGTGCTAGTCTAATAATTCACTTGCCTCTCCCCTAATGCTGTTAAGACCTAGGAACTGTAGGGTTCAAAAGTACTGTATCATATGTATACTATTTATTACAAGTTGTATGTATACTATTTATTACAAGTTGGGAAAGTGTATATCTTCTTTCTTACTCAGATTATGTATCGCTTGATTTTACTGTTTACTGCCTGCTTGAAGTCAAAGGGCTAAGCTGTGAATTGGCACATGTAATATCCAAAGGAAGACTAAGATTTCAGAAAGCATTTAGGCTTTTCTTTTTGAGATAACTTTTTTGCACTGGCTGGAGCTCAGGATGTTTAGAGGACTGAAAACAGGTTAGTGGCAAAATGAAGGGAGAAGGTTTACAAAGAGCAGAGGACCTTCCTGTACATTGTCTGCAATAACCAACAAGGTTGTAAGTTGTCTGCACAGCAGTCTCCTTCTTGGAGGTGGTAGGGGCATGTCAGTGCATCAATGTTTTGCTTGTTGATTTCTTTGTAAGAGAAACCCATTTTCCTTAGCGCAGACTCTGTGCGCTCTGTTCAGAAATAAATGGTACTTGTCTTGAAGGCTCTGTTTCCATGCATTTACGACCAGCAGTTACCTACTGGAAGACCTGGCAGAGGCCAAATTACTTAGATCAGTTGGTAATCCTTGGATTAAAACCTAGAAGACTGAATTAAATCCAGGATCTGATAACAAAAATAAGAATAGGCAAAGGACTGTGAAGAGGTCTGGCGAAGTCAGAAGAGTGTCTTACAAGACACTACTGATGAACGGATATTGACAATATACATGATGTGTAGAACAACTATCAGCTCCTGTTCCAGAGAAAGTCAGGTAAACTGGTGAGAGTTTGTAATACCTGTCTCTGTATTGACATTTCAAATAATACATCCAGACAACAAAAAGCTTTGGGCCATTTTCTCATGGGACCTGACATTTGTAGTTAAGATTGGGAACTGATTTTGTATTCCAGCTTTAAGGGAATAAAGAAAATAAAGAAAAATAGGTATTACAGTGTTTAGCATAAATAAATGCTAATTTTTGAATGTGTCATATGCTGTGTCATTTTATATCTTCTAAGAAAATAAATTAAATACTCATATCCTCAGATTTTGAAAATATCTTTTTTTATCACTAGTAAGTTCACAAATTTCACATAGATACTGGCAAACATATCTCACTTTCTTCTGTGCACTTCATAGGGTATGAGTGGGGACAGACCCATATAGAAGCTCTGTAAATGGACCTTTGATATTTAATGCTTCTGCTTGTTGCATACAGTAGTGCTGGAGGGAAGTTGTTTGGCCCTTTTTGTGTTCACCTGCCACCAACTCAATAAATAGGCATTTGGCTAGTTCTGCAATCTCTCTATGTTGTCTGAATCAAAGCTTTGGCTGAAAACTTTGACTGGATTTACTGTAGATACTAGGATATTAAATTCCATATACTCCAAAAAGGCTAAATGTCATTGCAAAACTCACCTTACCTCATTTTTTCTCAGTGGTGACGTTTAAGCATGTAATTATTTTGCTTAATTTTAAAACATGTAATGGAAATGAAGAGAGGCTTGCATGTACGCAAAATTAGTTTTCTGAGAAGTTTTGCTGTTTCAGAAACAGGAAAACAGTAATATATTTTTTTCAACATTAGTTTAAAATTATGTTAAAGAACAAAACTTGCTATATCTTTACCTGCAGTTAATTGCTTACTAACAATGCTAGTTATCCTCAGAAATCTTCTGAGGGTGATGTTCAGATTTATGAGCTGTGTTTCATTATAATTTGTGACAGCTTAACACAGGTGTTCATTGAAAAGAAAGGAAGGAACAATTAATTTTATAATTATTTCATTAGCAGATTCTTTTTTTTAGTGGACTTCCCATTAATCTGTTGTAAGATATTTGTATAATAGTTTTGTTAATAGTAGATGTATTAATGAAGGCACCTGCAGGTTAATCCCTGTTACACTGGGTAAGTCTCCATTACACTGACAGACACCTTCTGTGGTTTCACAGTGCTGTGTTTCTTTGACTACATAACTGTCTTGGCCATCAAGGCATCTCTAAAGTCAAAGAAAAACTGAAATAGCCCTTGTTTTTCCTGAGATTTTCTTGTTTCCAAATTTGGGTGTACTGGAACTCACAGTGTCTAGTGATTAAGAAACAGAAGAAGAACATCAAAGCTAGAAATTGTTCATGGAAAGAAAATGGAAAACAGATACCTATTTTTCTCCCCTTTACCCTTTCCTTACACAAATGTTAAACGCATGAAAAAGTGGCAGGTTCATACACATATGTAAAAGACTTATAAGGCAAGTGTTAAGTTTCTGGACCAGAAGAGTAGTACATAATTTTATATTTCCACTAGTTATGAAACTTTAGGATTTTCTTCTGTTATTTCCAGCATCATTGGATCCCAAGAACGTGAGGGTTGTCTAGCTTTTGCACATATACATCTCCCTGCCTCTCTGCTTCCTCCTGGATCTCCTCTTTAGCATGAGTAGTTCTGGACTTTTATCTGAAGCTGCTGTCTTTCTTTGAAAAAATTTTACACATTGAAGAGTCTGTTAATTATTTGCTTAATGGTAATGCAGATTGCATCTGAGACTGCTCTGGATGAAAGCAGATTGTGAGTTAGCATTAGGTTTCCCCTGAGGTCTTTGAAATGATCACACTTTTCCTTTCTTTATGTGGTTAAGGTCATGGAGTTTACGTCACAGACGGGTTTATGGCTAGAAGGGTGTGAGCAGCCCGTACTATGCATTCCTTTGTGTCTGCCTTGATTTGTGCTGCATGCCATTGCTTTTTTATCCTTCTTCTGAAACAGGCATGTATTCTCTCAGAGGGAGAACCAGTCCAAGCTTTAGATAGATATACACATAAATGGCACAGGAGAAAAAAAAGCTTTGAAGCTAAAATTCGGAAATCTTTTCGGCGTGTGACAGATGAGAGATTTATACCAGTCCTTCTCTCTGCTAGTTTGCTATTTGTACACAAAGAATAAATGTTTAGTTATCTCAAAGGTCCAGAGAAGGAATCAGGGTGCTTATGATAAGTAAAATTAGATTTGGTGTAAAGATTAATAACCCAAGAGGCATGCAGTGGAGCTTATTAGCCCAGAAGCTTAGCCAGACAGATGGATTCTGGGTTTCTACTAAAAAGATACAAATGGTATAAAACTCAAGTGATTTATTAAAAAGAAAATAATACTCTAGACCTCAAATGTCATCACATCAGGAGCTCTGTCAAGGTGTTTTACGTTCATTTATTAAAAATGGGAAGTTTCCTCAGTGTAACTTCCTTTCACCATTTATTTATTTACCATTAGACCCCTGATTTGTTGGAAATTCCATTGAAGATACATTTTTTAGTATTCTAAAAAGATTTTGGAGAATTTATTTTAATGAGAAGTATTTTCTGAAGTACTGTAGGGACAGAACATTTTCTTGGACGTAATCTAATTTATAATTTTCTAGATTGTATTCTGAGTGCTTTTTTATTTTTTTTTTTTAATGTGGACAAAATGCTGGCTAAAGATCAGTAAAATTTTGAGAATGCTTATTTTCAAGGAAGGCTGGGGCAACTGTATTGAGATTCACACAAATGAAATTAGTTCCATGTCTTGCAGTTACAAGAGTGATAAGGACCCATGGACCTTGAAATGCTGTCATAGTTTTAGTAGAAGATTAAATAGATCTGTCTGATCCAGAATATGTTGTTATGATAAAGGAACAAGAGAAAGTTCACTTTGCTTTTTATTGCCTTGTAATTATTCTCCAGGAAGGTGAAGGGCATTTTGCCCTACTTTTTCAATTCCACTCTTCTAAATAATTTTTTATAATAAGTATATTCACCATTACACTGTTGGAATGGAACAGAACTGTTTTAAAAAGATGGATGAACACACAAGCAAATTGGATTCTATATTTTTTTCTTGCTAAATTGTCAATGGTAATTAAGGAAGTACACTAACATTTCACTTCTTTATAAAGAAATCTCTTTTGGCTGAGGACTTATGTAGTCATTATTTTTACTCAAAAAGTGTCAATGTACACATTGGAGTATTTGGAATCAAGGATATTTTCCTGTAAAAAAAGATGTAACAGCTATTAACTGTGTTATGTTCACTACCAGGTCAACAGTGTATTTCAACAAGTCTGTATCAAACTTGCTTGCCACTGGAAATTGATGCAATTCCCACCTAAATAAGTACAGATTTCACAGATTTTTGAAAATTACTTATTTTTTCTACAATTTCTGAAAAGAATTCTAGATTTGAGAACTGATATAATTCTCTTTAAATAGGCACAAGTAATGTTTTTTGTCCCGTGTGCACCAACAATTTCTACAAGCCTGCTCCCACCCACTGATCATTCTAAAGGTCTGATTTATTGTATTGTATGGTTTTGTATTGGATTGTGTTTTATTAGTGTTTATTCAGCACTGATTTCTATGAGTACACCAGGTAAAGTAATTTGAAGATTCTGTATTAATAGAAAAATGTAGCAAATAATTAAGTACACAAGCCTTTCCATTGTTGCTCTTGCTGTGACAGTAGGAAGAACACTGTTTTCTGTCATGCAAAAACCTTTCATTTTTCCTGCAGTCTTTATGTACTTTCCTAGTAGTAGAGGTATCTTATTTGTTCTATAACTGTATTATTATAATGCTATATTAATTTTTGTGAGGAAGGTAATTGCCTGTTCTGATTCATTATTGAGTGTACCCTCAGTAAGTTTGCAGATGATACCAATCTGGGCGGGAGTGTCGATCTGCTTGAGGACAGGAAGGCTCTGCAGAGGGATCTGGGCAGGCTGGATCGATGGGCCGAGGTCAACTGTATGAGGTTCAACAAGGCCAAGTGCCAGGTCCTGCACTTGGGTCACAACAACCACCCCATGCAACGCTACAGGCTTGGGGAAGAGTGGCTGGAAAGCTGCCTGGCGAAAAAGCACTTGGGGGTGCTGGTTGGTGGCCAGCTGAATATGAGCCAGCAGTGTGCCCAGGTGGCCAAGAAGGCCAACGGCATCCTGGCTTGTATCAGGAACAGTGTGGCCAGCAGGAGTAGGGAAGTGATTGCGCCCCTGTACTCTGCACTGGTGAGGCCACACCTTGAATACTGTGTTCAGTTTTGGGCCCCTCACTGCAACAAGGACATTGAGGTGCTGGAGCGTGTCCAGAGAAGGGCAGTGAAGCTGATGAAGGGCCTGGAGAACAAGCTTTATGAGAAGCAGCTGAGGGAACTGGGGTTGTTTAGTTTGGAGAAGAGGAGGCTGAGGGGAAACATTATCGCTCTCTACAACTTCCTGATAGGAGGGTGTAGTGAGGAGGGTGTTGGCCTCTATGCCCAAGCAACCAGTGATAGGAGGAGGGGTAGTGGCCTCAAGTTGCACCAGGGAAGGTTTAGGTTGGATATTAGGAAAAATTTCTTTACTGAACGAGTGGTGAGGCATTGGAACAGGCTGCCCAGGGAGGTGGTGGAGTCCCCAATCCCTGGAGGTGTTCAAAAATATGTGTAGATGTGACACTTTAGGACATGGTTTAGTGGTCATGGTGGTGTTGGGTTGATGGTTGGCCTAGATGATCTCAGAGGTCTTTTCCAACCTTAATGATTCTACGATTCTATGATTCTATCATGACTCTATCAAAGTCTGACATCTGAATTTGTTTGAAATTACTGACAGTCCATAAGCTTAAAAGATTCATTTATATTACCAATTTTAAAAGTATCTGCCATATCTAGATACATTAAGATCAGTCATTTATTCAGAAGAATTCAGAAAGCTACAGGCTAATACTTAGTCGGTTGCAGATATTCTCATATGTCTGTACCAGAAGGTAATTATCTGCCACTTGTAGTTAGTTTATACAGTTCACATTTGTCAAACATACATTATACAGCATTATAGTTCTTAATTATTTTTGCCAAAGGTCTGTGCAGCACGTTCTTTTACTGCTTTTTTAATGCATATTCTACTGTCATATCTTCATTCTCCCATAATGTTTGGCTGTTAATCAACAGCACACCTATTTTCTGATGGTAGATCAGGTTTGTTATCAGTGTCTTAGAGTTTAGAAGTATAATAACAGAAACATAGAATGGTTTGGGTTGGAAAGGACCTTTAAAGATCACCTAGTCCAGCCTCCCTGCCATGAGCAGCAACACCTTTCACCAGATCAGGTTGTTCAAAACCCCATCCATCAATGTGGTTTCTTCATATAGAAGTGATTTCTTCATATGAATAATCTTTAAAATTTTGCAGTTTAAATTTGATTCCCAGAAAGATTCTTTCATCCTCCCCCACCTTTTATTAAGTCACCTAGTCTTTAATTTAGTCTGCTTTCTGTCAACGCATTCTTTATGTCTTCACAGGCCTTCAAACTATGCCGTTCCTCTTTCTCACTTCCCTACTTGTTCTCTGTACGTCCTTTACTTTGCAATTTTTATCCTTTTTATTTATAGTAAGAAATATATATTTATAAGAAGAATTCATATTTCATAAATGCTTTTATAGTCTTTGTTGTCTTTTTATCCTATAAGTATATTATCCACAGTCTTCACCGAATAATAAAAAAAAATCTTTCTTTTTCCTTCTGTTTACATCCTAACTTCATCCTCCGTCTTTGCATTTGAATTTTTCTGGTGTAAATAAAGGGTGCTTACACTGTTCCTCCATCATCCCTGTTCTAGGATATCTGCAATCTGGCCTCCCTGTATTTTACTCAGTAAAAAACAGTCTTACTGTTAAACATTGAATTCTCTGTTATTTCCTTATGCCTCTTCTGCTGTCTCAGGCATCTTTGTACATCATTCTCATTCCTCATCCAGTTTTGTCCTTCCTAAGCTTATCAACTGTCCACTTCTTTCCTGGTTGTAGTTCTTGATTTTTTTTTTCCCCCCAACTGCATTTTCAGTTAGTCCCTTCATATCTATCCATCCTCTCTTTCTTCTCTGCTCACCCGTCCATTCTGAGAGTTTCAGCTTGCCAGTCTAACAAAAATACCACTATTGAGAGTCATGTTGTTCTAACCATGTCATTTCTCTCTTTAAATCCTTTTGTGTTCTGTTTTTTACCTTCAGAGTCAAGTTTCTGCTCCTTCCCTTCCAAACCATGCTGTACTTTCTGATCTTCTGACCTCTGCATTACGCTCCAAATGTTTCCTAATTATATGTTGCTTCGCTCTTGTTTTAGCTCCCTCTGTTAGCCTAAGGTTTCGTCTCCATCAATTCTGTCTTTCATAACAGTGCCACATTTCTTCTTGGCTAAGGGCTTTCCTGTTTCCTGAGCACCTATTTTCAACCTTAGAAAAATATCTCTCCTCAAATCCCACTGCATCACAGAGTACTTTCTAATTTGTTCATCTCCCCAGTGATAACTGTGTGCTTGCTTTACCAAAGCTTTACACCATACCTGGTCTTGCGGAAGATGCTCTGAAGAGCTGATTGTAAAGTGTCATGTAAAAATGCAGTGTTATCGAAAGGATGATTAATATTATTATGAATTAATATTATTTCATACAAATTTAGAAATTCTTCTAAGATACTTCTGCTTTGTGCTTTTCACCTCATCATTTTTTGACTCTCACCTTGTAATGTACTTTCCGCTTCACTAAAAGTATGATAATGAGGCATGCATAATTGAAATAAAAATCTCTTCAGAACCCCTTCTGATTGAGTATGTTGAGAATCATAATCAAGCACTCCTGAAGTTACAGAAAACTATGCATATTGATGCACAGCAAAAGTCTGGGCTCTGCATGAGTAGCTTAGTTGGCTGACATAATGTCCTTTGAATTATTCTAATTAAAAAAAAGTATCAGGGATGCACTAATGGACAGTAAAAGAAATCAATAATCTTGCATATGCACAAGGTAAAAAGCTCTATATATGAAGTAATTAAATGATAGTTGTAGTTATTAGATGCATCTTGTATACAGAAGTGGTCCCCAAAGGAGCAGAAAATCCACACAAACAAGAAAACTTTATGTCTGATACACAGACATATGTGTCTGTAGAGATGGATACATATCTATATGTAGATATATTTTCTATATATCTATATATCTATATAGTAGATATATTTTCTATAAAGATACATTTTTCCTTGTTGTTGTAAATACTGATGCACTTAGCTTGCATTTTGAAGTATTCTTTCCTGACTTTTGGGATAGTGATGCATGACCCCAAACATTTCAGCTGTGATTACGAGCATCATTCTGTAATCTTTCTTCTGACAAGTTTCTTTTGTTTAGGAGGATTCTCTTGAACAGCCACATTTCTTTCTCTGAATTATGGATATTGCTAAGTTCTATAATATATGTCATGTTTTGAATGAATAATTACATATGAAGATAATGTGACATAGACACATGTTTAAAATATTAACGTAAGAAAGACAGAGCTTGACAAATTAAGAAATTGTAGCAGTAAGATTCTGTGTGCAACCTTAATGCAGTTTCTGATCCATATTTGGGTGGAAAAAATTTTAAAAAACAAAGCACCTCATTGAATGCATAAAGTCGACTGTACCAACAAAAGGTATAGTAATGCAACATATCCTTTCCATGCGGTGTCAGTGTGCCATATCTTGCCAAACCAGTAAGATTCCTTTTTGCAGAATATTGCCGTTAGCTGTTTTCTTCTCTGATAGTTTCAGGATGTTTTATTTTATTAACAGATTTCTTTTTATAACATACCTTTTATGTATTTTCTCCTTTATGTACATGTGAAATTCACAGGAGAAGATTAGGGCCAAACCATTAAAGTTGTCAGCTCATTATTTTAGAGTATTTTGCATGCTGTAGTACATTATTTGTTCAAAACAGGCCTCCATTACCAGTTAAGTAAACAAAACGCTTGCAGGATCCCAGGAGTTGACTCAAACCATGAGAATATCATAGTAACACTAGAAACATATTGAAGTTGCAGGTGACACCTGTGATTTATGTTTCTTGTCCATCACCATCCAGGGACTGCGTGGTCATGTCAAGAAAAAAGTCCAGTGTTTCAGAGAAGTGTATAACTGACTTAACTGCAGCACTACCCATTGCTGCCTCACAATGTTCAGCTGTGACGGGGAAATTTGTCCTGAGGGGACAGTCTGGCCAGTGCAGCAAGTGAAGCAGAGGTTCTGTGGGGAGAAAAATGGTATATGAAAACACACAATTAAACACATGTTAATATATGCATACCAGGAACTTGAAGGAATGTCTTGTGGGTGATTCAGTGTTACTGTTCACTGACTCTGGAATATTTGACTGCAATTGTAATTTATGTGCTTTTTATGTGTTTGGATTTTTTTTTTAATCTGAATTTTGTTGTTTGTTTTGGGGTTTTTTTAATGTGATTTAATGTGCTTTTTTTCTAAGGCGTTTTGGGCTTTTGTGTGTTTGTTTGTTTGTTTGTTTTTTTCTGAAGAAGCTGAAAAATTAGAAATTGAATCAAACGTTCCTATTGCCAGTTTTGTTTAAGTATTTTCATTTAGGCACCAAATAATTCGCAGCACAACCCGCAGTGGCTGAAGGGAGTAGTATAAGTGGAACAGGTGAAAGCCTTTTTTCTCAACAGACTTGCCTCTGGTCAAGAACAGAGGCATACTTTTCCCATTGATTTTGCAGCTGGTTTCTGGATAGCATAGGAGCATGAAGAGGCAACACTGGCTGATTTTAAGCCTGTTGAAGCACATCCTTAATTGGTTATAGACTTTTTTGTCTGTTCTTCATTGCTATTTTTTTCCATCTTTTCCTGTTGTCGCAGGAAGAGCGGGGGTGCACTCCTCTCGCAGGAGAGAAGTATAAATAGATAACGCTCAGGGAGACCCTCCCGTTGAGTCACGAGGTTCGGAAAGGATCCCCTTGCTTTCTAAACTCCTTCTCAGAGAGGAGTCTAGGTGCGGCTAGATCCAGTCCTAGTCTCAGACTTGGTCAACGGTTTATGTCTAAGGATATATTTTTTCCTCTGCTGCGTTACAAGGTTAAGGTAACTGGGCAGGTGCCCAGGTTTCTACTGTGAGTCCGGTCGCGTTCAGTGCGCTGAACGATCCCAATCACAGTGGCACTCACAATGCAATACACCTTCAGTCTAGTCGCGTTCAAAGAGAACTATCACGGCTAGATTAATAAATGGTGCAGTTTATTAAAACAACAGACACACAGACACACAGGTCCTTTGGATTACCGGTGATGGATATCCTGTCTGCAGAAATACATACACATACCAAAGGTATGGAGAAAACAGCCTGGCTACAAACGCGTTAAATATAAAGTAACTCTATAGAGATTTATAAGCTTTCCGGACAGACACTTGGTACACTCAAGTGTTGAATCTTACCCAAAGGCGTCCCGATGGGGGGAGAAGAGAGGCTCAGCCCGTCGACTGGTCTCAGAGGTATATGATGGTGGCTTCTCCTAACTTTCTCTTTCTCTTAAGCTATTTTATACTACTTTTACCTTTTAGGTGGAGCTTGAGTGACTCTAGTCATGCATATCTTTATTGTGATTGGTATAACCTTTTCTCGCTTCGTTTTAAAGGTATAGACCAGAAAAAATTCAATGCGCACGCTCAGTGGGGGGTGGTTATACCTTGGAGGTGGGTAGCTTTTGGGATGGAGGTGTGTTTTGGTATTATAATGAGCAAAAGTTCACCAAAAGGACAGCATTTGTCAAAATCATGACAGACTCTTGATCCAGAGTATTAAATGTGCAGCTCATTGGACCTTTAAGTTCCCCCATTGTTCCGGAGCCTAGCCGTGGTGTCTCCACACCGCTCCACCCTCCGGACTGTTCCTCCTAGAGTTAGCACACTGAGTTCCCCCGGTGTTCCAACATCTAGGGTTGCCTAGGGAACTTCATGGCATAGATCCTTTGCTTGTTAGCTGCACTCCACTCTGGAGGCTTCTACAATGCTGTGCCTTTTCCATAAATGTGGATATAAGTTTAATTTCTAAGTTACCCCTAGCAATCACATCACACCTGTCGTCACCTGCCCAGATCACATCTCTTCATCCAAGCACTTTGGGCAGCAGCAGAATGAGCGTAAGAAGGAAGAGCCTTTATATATATATATATATATATATATATATATATGTAGTACTGCAGTGGATCAAGAGGCCTTAAGTAATTCTAGTGACAAATCTAACAACTTCTGTAGCCATAGGATGCCATTCGCAGGTACATAAAAAGTCTAGCAAGGTGAAAAAGCTGTAATGGATTTGCCATGCACCATAAAGCTGAAATCTTCAAAGATTTTAGAAGTCAAAGTCTTACAAGACTGTATGCAGTGCATGTCTGCTAAAATAAATTGAAGGCCTGTACCCTGCCTAATTAGGTCCATTTTCTGTGGAAATGCCTGAAGAAGTATTTCTGATGTAAAAGCCAATTTCCTGCTTAATTCCCTGTGTTCCTGGACGTTATGATGCAAGACCTCAGTTTCTAAGAAAGTATTTTTAACATGGGGGAAATAAATTTCATTCCTCAGTTTCACTCTTAGGAAGAATGAATTTTTTTATAGCTGAAAGTTTCCAATAGAAATAACCAAGGAATATCCAAGAAAACCCACTACATTTTCTCTCTGCAGTATTCTCTGTGTTAAAGTGAGTGCAGAATGCTTTGCATTAAAATGGTATTCTGAGTTATCTTGGATTTAATATAGATCCTTCTCTTACAAGCAGACTTTTAAGCTAAGGACTGCAGCTCTGGGCATCATCCAACTTTTGCAGTTAATTACGGCTGTAGACAGTGTTCTAAATTTTGAATCTCAGTTGTATCTGTGGTGCTGCTTCTTCAGTGTCTAAAAGAGTTTTGGCTATTAATGGAAGTGTGTTGGCTGAGATTCTGTCCAGAAAGCCTGAGATTATGTCCATGAGTTGAAGGATTAATTTAAAGAAATGGAGGACTATTGGGTCTGTTTCTCCAACATAGCATTGTGTACTGTCTTTTTTCCAGGAAAGAATTTTTCTTGTATTTCTTCTTATCATTACAGAAAGGGCCCTTGTTATCTTTTCCATGTAAGGGCAGTCCTAAGACTGTCAGCTTTATGTAAGCTACAGTTTTTGTGCTGTTCGTTTACAATTTTGTCATGTTTATTAATGTTCACTGGAAGTTTTAATTTTAAAGGTTGTAATGTTTATGACCTGAGGTAGGTGTAAAACTGAACAGAAAATACATGTCATACTCCTCTTGGCTTCTTTTTCAGTTCTGTTACCGGTCCTTAAGGATAATTCTTACAGCACCAGCTCTCGTAGGAGCTATTTTCCCTATTTGACTTCTCATATTTAGGCATGCCATATTGTTTTCCATGTCAGACTATGGGGCGTTCTTAGCAGTCCCTCTCAGCCTCTCAGTTTCTTTCATTCTTCATGAGAGTCCTAGTTTGATAAATCATGCCCCATGCATTTAATGTTCAATTATGCTTTTAAATTAACATTCATCTGACTTTTTTTTTTTGTCCAAGCTTTTTTATATAGCTGGCATAACACTGTAACATTTAGTAGTATATTAAGGCTTTTGTAACCTTTGTAGTTAAGTATTATATATAGGAATGTAGTTAAGTTTTTTATAAAGGAATACTCATTATGAAGAAATAATTAAAAATCGTAAAATCAGGTGTGGCAGAATCATAAAAGGAGTACTATAAAATAGTGATATGAGGAAACATGCAATACTGCCAGTGTGCCGCCTTAAGTGCATCTGGTACAGAAGATGGAGAGTTTAAGTTCAAAAGGATGTCTTTTAAAACTACTGTTAGAAACTTTTAACCAGTAAAATGTAAAATAATTGACTATTCCATCTGCAGTACAATGTTATACTTGTTAATGCATGGTAGAGTTTTGCTATACCAAATACTTGTTAGTAGTGCCCAATTATCTATGCAATTCACTCCTACCAGCTGTTGTTTCCAGCTGAGGCAAACGATCTTGCCTTTCAGGTTGGACTCATAGAATCATAGAATTATTAAGGCTGGAAAAGACCTCTGAGATCATCTAGTCCAACCATCAACCCAAAATACCATGCCTACTAAACCATGTCCTGCAGTGTCACATCTACACATATTTTTGAACACCTCTAGGGATTGGGGACTCCACCACCTCCCTGGGCAGCCTGTTCCAATGCCTCACCACTCTTTCAGTAAAGAAATTTTTCCTAATCTAAATTTTAATCTAATCTAAACCTCCCCTGGTGCAACTTGAGGCCATTACCTCTCATCCTATCGCTGGTTGCTTAGGCAAAGAGGCCAACACCCTCCTCACTACACCCTCCTTTCAGGAAGTTGTAGAGAGCGATAAGGTCTCCCCTCAGCCTCCTCTTCTCCACACTAAACAACCCCAGTTCCCTCAGCTGCTTCTCATAAAGCTTGTTCTCCAGGCCCTTCATCAGCTTCACTGCCCTTCTCTGGACACGCTCCAGCACCTCAATGTCTTTCTTGTAGTGAGGGGCCCAAAACTGAACACAGTATTCAGTATTC